>JADRCC010262912.1:0-11016 GCA_019843855.1 Hylomyscus alleni | reverse complement strand
AAAAAAAAAAATGAAGACTCAAGCTTTCATCCGTCTACATACTCACCATTTTCTCCATAAATATTACAATGGCTTCCTAACTCTGAACTAGCCACCTGAGTTAATATGCCTGGTGACATTTTGGCAGTTAAAAACTCAGCAAAGTGTATTTAAATGTTTGCATGATTAACTCATTTTGCTTTTTCTCTGGCAAGACTTTTCATAAGAATATCCCAAGGTTAGCCTGATAGATAAGAGAAACTTGACAGAATCATCAAGGCAGCTTTCTCTTGTCATTTCCTATGAGCCTCTCCGCATTTGTCAGTGGATAGCTGACTTCCAGTCAGAATGAATAGGACTATCTCCTTTTCACATTGTAAATACATTTCAACTCCTTCCCAATGCTTTCCACATGGTTAGAAGACTTTGACATGGGAGCTGGAGAGATTGCTCAGTGGTTAAGAGCACTGACTGCTCTTCTGAAGGTCCTGAGTTCAATTCCCAGCAACTGCATGGTTGTAATGAGATCCAGTGCCCTCTTCTGGTATGTCTGAATACAGCTACAGTATACTCATATAAGTAAAATACATCTTAAAAAAAGATTTTGACATTATAAAACCCAAGGTGTTTTAGCAAGAAGAACTTGAAATGCTAAATTTTTCCTTACTGGTGTTATGACACAAAATAAGAATGTTTAAATACTTTCCATCAACCAACTTGCATATTCCTGTGGATTAAAAGCTATGGGATATCAAATGTGCCATGATCTTTACCTAATCTCCTAAATTTCATTTTTCATTAGGAAAATAGGATCTTCAATAGCAATTACCTCTCCAGTGTATTAGTGAAAGGGAGAAGAAGAGGAAGGAGGAGGAGAAAGAAGAGGAGGAAGAGGAAGAGAGGAGGAAAAGGAGAAAACTGAGGAAAGAAAATACAGCATTTTACAAAATTTTTGCAGTTACTAACTAAATGTTGAAATTATTATATGTTAACAATTATCTTGGTATTATCTATACTTTAATTTTTTACAACAAAATTTCAGCATTGAGACAAATAGGCCTTTGCAATTCATGTAGAGAATACCGTCTGGGTTACATGGATGCATCATCTGTCAGTTAAAAAGTCTATGGCATACAGCTTAGGCAAGAAATGGAGTTGGGACATCCAGGAAGCAAAAAGGATTCTGAGAGAGAATCAGGCTGGAGATTTGCTGGGGAGTTGTGATGAGACAGATGCATAGTAGCTGAGCACAGGTAACCACAACATCAGAGCACAGGCAAAGGGATGGATGTTGAAAAGACAAAAAGGGGATAGAGTATTACTAAAAGAAATTAGACAAATAGAGAAGGATTGTTCACTCTACTCTTCAACAAAATATGGTAATACTATAAGATGCTAGACAAACAGGGATAGATTAATGAATCTACTATTAAAAACATTTTATAGGCATAATCTTACATTTTGACTTTTTATATTTTACTGCAGAATTGGGGTTATATTTTCTTAAATTGGTACAGATTTTTGCATACTAGTGCATGTTTAAAGTTTTCATTGATATAAATCTTTGTATTTTGATAAAAAATTTAAAGTTAAATTTAGTACAGCATAATATTTGTATGTTTCAACTCATATAAGTTATGTGTATGAAACTCATTTAATAATAAAACTTTTAGTCTCAGTCCTCTTACTGATTCCTATTACAAACTGCTTAAAATAATACAAATTAGTAATCAGATAGTCAAACTCATGGTCATATTAGATACTAGTTTAATTAATTATAATAAAATGTTTTCAAAGTTACTCAGATAGTAAATAGCTAGAATAAGCAATGCTTGACAATTTGGATATATTATAGATAGATATTTGGTCTTCAAAAACCTCAGTGATCCAGAGAAATGGCTGTTAAAATTATTATATTATTAAAGCTCTTTTAACTACGAGGCAAGTCTGCTCCTGACAATACCCCATTCCACTTCAAAGAAGATGATGAGCATCAATAACCTCCATATGGAGTTCCTTCAAACGTGGCAAAGTAGACACCAAAGGAAAAAAATGTCCACGCTTCAACTATAGACAAATTTGCCCAGAAAGGACAAGCAGACACAGGGAAGTCAACTGCCAAGCTCTTCCAAGTAAGTCCTTCATAATTACTGCTTCACCTAGGGTCTGTCAGATCTTCTAGGTAAGAAGGATAAAGATAAATACTTCATCACTTTAGAGAATATCGGGGGCGATCCAGGTGGTCAGCTGTCTTCCTCACTTCTTTAGTTTTTGGAAGTTACATTGCTGTGCTTCCCACATACTTAGGTAATATTTAGTCTCAGGTCTCTGATGGGGTTGAAGACTAGATAGTCATCGTCTTACTATAAGCTTAAGTTGTTTAAGGTTTAAGAAGATGTTCACGGTCTAACATGTTTTAGAACGGTAATGAAAGTTAGAATAGAAACTGAATTAAGTACAAAGCTATAACAAACAAAAATAGGACATGATTGTATTCAATTTATATTTGAAAGCAAATGAAACTGTTATTGGACTAAAAAGGAAAATTATAGCTAGAATATCTTGTGTATTCTAAGGATGCTTCGCCTGTCAATTAAAAAGCCTATGGCCTGTAGCTTAGGCATAAATAGAGTAGGGACATCCAGGAAGCAAAGGAATCTGGGAGAGATTTTCTGGGGAGATGGGACAAGATGGACACTTGGTACCTGAGCATAGGTAACCAGCCATACAGCAGAATGTAGGTTAACATAAATGGGTTATCTTTTGTTATGATCTAGTCAGAGTAGAACCTCGCTATATAGCCAAGGCATTTTCAAATGTATTTTGAGTCTGTGTCTTATTTCTGGGAGAATGGAGCTAAGAGGAAGAACCGGTCCTAACCTCAACAAGCCCTAATTGAAGAAATCAATACCCTGTAGTTTTTGTTTATTAGTAATAATGGCCAGTAAGTTCTCCATTAAGCAATCTTGTATTTGTTTAAAGAGAAAAGGTATAGTTTGTTTATGGATTGAGTCGAAAAGAGAGTATGCAATAAGTGCTTATGAGAAGAGGCATCTAAGGGAAGCCCAGGTAGCTGTGTTCCACAATCCCCCCATATCTCAAACAAGAGCTTCACAAAATGTTAGTTTATCAAGTTCCACTTCTTAGACACATTCTATGGCAGGTAATGCCACAGAATAGGCAAGAATTGGGGTTCACTCAGAATTGAGCTGAGATTCCTGCCTGAGGAAGAGTAGAGCACAGGTAACAATCTCTTCATGTGGAATTGGCAATGAGGAGAGAGGACTGAGGACACAAAGAGCATGTAAGAAATTGAAAAGCAGTGGGATTTAAATAGCAATGAGAAGGTGTATCAATTAAGCCTGAATGAGGGAAAGTAGGTTAGATGGCTCAGAATATAAAGACACTGACCATCAAGCTTGTCTATCTGAGGTCTGCTTCTGATATCCAAATGATGGAAGAAGAGAACCTGAGTTCTGCAAGCTGTTCTTTGATCTCCACATGTTCACACAGTGTATATGTATACACGTACACACGCACATACACACACACACTCATGCACAAACATCTAAAATGAATTTAAAATTTAGTGAAAACAAGAATGATAGAAAAGGAAAACTATTTTTTAATAAAGGCAGCAGTAGATGTGAATTGGGAAAACTGGAGCTATTAGCATGAGGGTGTATAGAGCCATTGAAATTATAGAGGAGTTATGGTTAAAGGCAGTGGCAATATCTAGGGTATGCTCCTGGAAATGACAGATAAAAGTAAATTGCTAGACAACATCATAAGGAGAGGCCATCAATAAATTGTAGGTGAAGGAACTAGAGTTTAATCAGCAGCGATATTGAAAATATTTAGTAATATGCCAAGAATAGTTTTGGAGAGTAACAGCTATGCTTAGAAGAAGAAAAATTCACAAAGATCTTGAAATTTAATTTCTGGTATCTTTGTGTTTTTAAATGACATAAGAGAACAGATCAATGAGGTAACACAATGCCCTTTATTTGAATTGACTTGTGGAGTGGGCTTTCAGTGTGGCCCATTCTTCACACCACTAAATGTCAGAATCTCTAGTTTTTTTCTTTGTGTGCTCTAGGCAGTATGCTTTATGTTATTGACCAAAAATCCTATTTACAGTTCAGTTAATGCAATGGAGAAAACATGATACATGACAAGCTATTTTATTCTTTATGGTCAGCTCTTTAATTCTGGGAACCAAAACTGGTGAATTCTAGGAAGTGAGCAAGGGAGAGTAAAAGATAGTGACCTCTCCTGCTCTTTGAAAAAAAAAAAAAATCTATGGATATCCAAATACCTTTGTCTTATAGTTCAGGATTTTTAGTAAACATGCCTTTTACCTCTATGAAATGATGTCAGTCACCACATTGAAATCCTAAAGGCATAAACCCAATTTTCTAGTGGGAGCAAAATTTAATCAAGGGAGTGTCAAATTTTATTCTCTTACTTTAACAAAATGTTTCATACCTATGTTCATTCATAATATTTGCTTCCAGATTCATTTGGTAAATTTTCTGTGCCATGGGCAAGGAGCTAGATCCAAATCAATTGTCTAGTGTAACATTCTAACAATGTGAACATAGCATAGGCAGGTTGCTATGACTGTGCAATGCAACATCAACTGAGAGTTGTCTGATAATCCCACACTGCTTCTCATAAGGATTATGGTCTACTATTTACAACATGCTATCAGCTTTAATACATTGAAGTATTTGCTGTCAAGAGACTGCTTACAAATTGATATTCTGATGTGACTGATCTGTTTTCCTTGCAATCATGGTTATCTAAAACAATAGGTTGCATTGTCTCTCTCTTATAGTAGAAGAGAAAGATATGACATGTTGTAAACTGTAGTCATCTTCTATTAATGCATACCCATTTAGAATAAAGTCAATAGAAAGCATGGATACATAAGTATGAGAATCACATATATATATACATATATATACATATGTATATATACACATATATATAGGATGACAAAACATCTTTTAAAGTTCATATATATATGAACCTATAGATGTTTTGTCATCCTAAAAGTTAGTGAGGGTATGTCAAATTCAGAGACAAGATTTCAGAATTTTTTGATTTATGTTTGTTTGTTAAAAAGAAAAGTTAATATGTAAAAAAATTCCTTGAACTAGAAAAGTTATAAAATTACAAAAAGAATTAGAGTTGGTCAAAATACAAGGAACTAATCAATATTAATTTTTTAATACTATCATGTAACTCATTTAAGGCATTAGTGGAAAGTAAAATTTCTTTAGAAAATAGTAGGCACTTCGAGGTGAGCCTGGTCTACAGAGTGAGTTCCAGGACAGCCAGGGCTACACAGAAAAACCCTGTCTCAAAAAAAAAAAAATAGTAGGCACAATTGGTATATGGTATTTAAAGAATGAATATAATATTAATTTTAAAATAAGGAATGTTTTTCCTTTGTTGCCTACACTAACTTTTTACTGTTCTGGTTATAAAAAGCACAAGACATTGGAAAGGAAAATCCTGTGTTTTAGAACTTCTAATTTGTTTTAATGTCATTGTATTATTGTGTCATGGGATATGCATGCCTTAACATGTTCACATTGTTATGTACATTCATATAACCATGCATATGAGGAGCAGAGGTAGACCTTGGATACTGTCCTTAATCATTCTCTACTTTGTCTCTTCGGATAAAAATCTCTCACTGAACCTGGAGTCCTGGAGTCACAGTGGGAACCCTGAGATACTCTGGTCTGCATTCTAAGTGCTGGGGACCCAGGAACTCCCAGCTTTTTATCTGTGTTCTGGCAAATCAAACTCAGATACTTAATTTTATGCTATAAGTGCAAATTTCAACTATGTAAATTCCTCAGCTCGATTATCATAGTCAAATATGTGTGTGTGTGTCTGTCTGTCTGTCTATCTGTCTATCTGTCTGTCTGTCTGTGTCTGTCTTAGATTTCTCTCCTATTTTTCTGATAAAACACCATAATTAAGGCAATTTATAATAGGAAAGGTTTATTTGAGATTTACAGTCCCAGAGGTATGGAAGTTTGCACCCATTATGGCTAGGAGGAGGGACAACAGACAGATATGACTCCTGGAGTTGAGAACAAAGAGTCAAGGGCTTACATATGAAACCACAGACCAGAAGTAGAAAGCAAACCTGGGATGGCAGTGTACTGTTAACCCTCAAAGCCTACTCCCAGGGATATCCTTCCTCCAGTAAGTTCATCTCTTGTAAGCCTCACTAAACAACATCATCTTCTGGGGAACAAGTATTCAAATGCTCAAAAATATGGGTCTCATCTCATTTAAACCACCACAGCATATGTAGATGTGTTCATGTGTGAATATGTATACCATAGCATATATGTGGAGGGCAGATACAAATCTTCACTGTCAATCAGTACTTGTCTTGCAGTTTGAGACAAAGTTTCTTGTTGTTCACCACTGCGTACAACAAGCTAGCTGGCCTTGGAGTTTCTGGGATGTTGCATGCTTCCCTTTTGCCTTGGGTATGCTGGAGTTACAAATGTCCACTATCACATCTCACTTTTTCATGGGTTCTGGGGACTGGAACATTAATCTATGCACTTGTATGGCAATTGCATTTTCCACTCAGCCATCTGCCTAGCTCTCATATTCCAATTTAAAAACAAGAACAGAAGGTCCAGCGACAAGTCCAAAGTGGGATCCAGTTCAAGGGAAGATCCTGACACTATTACTGAGGCTATGGAGTGCCCATAAAAAGGGACCTATCATGACTGCCCTCCAAAAGACCCAACAAGCAGCTGAAAGAGTCAGATGCAGATATGTGCACCCAACCAATGGACAGAAGGGACTGACCCTGTTGTTGATTTAGGGAAGGGTGAAAGAAGCTGAGGAGAAGGGTGATCTTGTAGGAGGACCAGCAATCTCAATTAATCTGGACCCCTGAGATCTCTCAAACACTAGACCACCAAACAGACAGCATACACCAGCTGATATGAGACCACCAACACACATACAGTAGAGGACTTCCGGGTCTGTGTTCATTCAGAGATGATGCACCTAACCCTCAAGAGACTGGAGGCCCCAGGGAGTTGAGAGGCCAGGTAGGGTGGGGGCGGTGGGGGGTATGTGAAGTAGTTGGAGGGTGGATGGAGGGGCGGGAATTGAATATGGAGTATAAAAATAAATTAATTTAATAAAAAAATTAAAAAATTAAAAATTAAAAAACCAAGAACAATGAAAGGGGGATCTACTATCTCAGAAGTCTCTATCATCAGTTGCTTAATTACCTTCTTGCTGTTCACAACTCTGAACTTTTTGAGCCCTGGACCACTGGAGATGTTTAATTCATATGTCTTTGTCAAGTTCAACTTCAAGTTGAATAATACATTCTCTTAAGATTCAAATGTGTGTTACTGTAACCAACACAATAATAATATAAGTCCAACATCTGTTGTGCAAAGCTGAAAGACTCTATCAAAGAGCAAATGAAAACCAACAGTATAAAGTAAAGACAGTTACTGTTTCCTGAAATCTCTGCCAGCTCTAATGCTGGGTCAAACACAGCTGCCAACTGCTCATGTTTTTGTAGCTCCACAGTATTTTGTCTCTTCTCTCTCTTGGCAGGAAACTCCATTGCATCTTACAGCTCCCACAATAGGAGTAAAACAAAAATGAGAAATTATCATTGTTCCCTCAAACTCACTGCATCTTTTTGTTCTCATAGCAGAAACTTCACATGGAGCCAGTTCTTCATAAGTGAGTTGGTTAAACTCATAACCAATGGAAACCTTGATGAAACGTTTTTAAGCTCACTATTATCCCTACTAAACCTGTGCATAAGGCAAAGCTAGTAAGGAGTCATAAAATGAAAAATGAAAACATATTTTGTCCTTGTACCAAAACAACAAAAAATGCTCAGGTTCATTCTCTTACACATCAAATAATTAGTCTCTAACTCCAGTCTCTAAAATACAGATATACAAAGCAAGTCAGTAAATTCTGGGTATTGAGCATGGACTCCCTGATTCATATCTATATCCAAAATTTTAGAAATAATAAGGAACCTCAGCTCAGAAAAATGAAGCCTTATATACTGGGCTAATACAAAATGTAAAACTAGCACCCATGTGGTACCACTAATTCTCTACTACTTAGTTAGAAATGGGATGGTGAATGTCAGTTAAACTCACAAATACTTGGAATAAAGACCAGATAGACAACTGACACTTTCTTAGTATCTTTGTTTTGGGCCATGTAACATACCCAGAAGTGGAAGCACACCTGGTAGCACATTTCTTGGTACCTTGGATAAATATAAATGCAACAAAGGGAATACACTCCTGGGAAGACAAAGGGAATTCAAGCATTGAAGATAATAGAAAAGTGAGCTAGAAAAATCTGGTCCAGGAAAATCATAGAGGTTTAAAGCCTTATATAAAAAAATGCATTGTTTCATTTTGACCATAGCATATTCAGTATACCTATCACACGCAGAAGAAACTAATCATCACTAATACAGTAGAGAAGATTCATTGTCTCATCTTATCATCTACACATCAGAAACAATTATGAACTTCCTTTCACAGGTATTTCTGGGAGATGATTTCAATATCATGTGCATTTCATGAAGTATAATAGCACCAGATAATGTAATTAATCCACCCCATCTTGCTACCTCATCCATTTTCTGAATTGTACAACTTTATTTAAGTTTTTAAGGTAATAATGTTGGGAATCTGTACAAATGTTTAAAATTCCCAATTCCCTTTTCAGATACTTGACAGGGTTGCCCTTCCATGCTCATTTGGAGTTGGATGCCTGCGGCCAATGAACAGTGAGAAAAGGTAACATTCTTCACTTCAAAAGTATAAGAAGTCATATGGGGTTCTTAGTGTTATCTTTCTTCCACAGCGATGCCTGAGAATGATTCTAAGGCAGTAATCAGTTCTTCCACGTCCCCAAATGACTGTCCTCATACCAAACATGTGTAGAACAAGAAATAATCTTCTCTATAGTGTTGTTTTGAGGAAATTAGGTTATTTTTGGAAATCAGACTCATGACTGATACAGGCAGTGCTCTGAGCATCTACTTTTACTTGACTTTTTATCGTAGGGGAATAGGAGTCAATTTTTTAAAGCTTGTACCAACTACAATATCAATGTTCTTTGCTCAAGGGTTCTACTACTTTCACTTGACTCTGATATATCACCAAATATGCCCACTGTCTCTTCCTTTCCAGTATATCTTTATAACTCAATCTTTACTTTTCTATGCCACTACCCCCAAGTATCTGTTTTGTGCCATTTGCAAGTACCTGTAATTCACTAAATATCACTATATTTTTATTTGCATCCTTGGTCACTCCTAAATCCCTGGCTATTCTTATCCCCACATCTCTATTTAAAATGCTTCATGTGGGATAAGAAATCATTTTGTGGGGAAAAAGCTTGCTATGCTAGCATTGAGGACCTAAGATTTTTATCTCAAAAAAAAAAAAAAAAAAAACCGAAGAAACAAGTTTGGTAACATGACCTTGTCATTCCAGGGTTAGGAAGACAAGCAGATGTTTATAGATTGTTTGCAGAATAGCTTAGTCCAATAAGCAAGCCCCCGGTTTCTCTGAGAAACAGTATCTCATTAAATAAGCTAGATGGCTCCTAAATAACGGAACTTGATATTGACTTCACACACACACACATACACACACACACACACACACACATACACACACACCTGTACACACTTGTGCATATGCACACAAAGGAGCATACATATAAACATGCACACATATGGTGCTCTATGTAGGGACAACAATACCTTCATAATTGCCAAATTTAACGACTTCATCTTATGTAAACTATCGAGTCCTATGGGCCCCTTGATGGCATTTCTCTATAGCTTTAACTTTGTTGCCCTTTTCTTGCTTTCTTCTTATCCCAGAGGCCATTTTAATGTCCTTTCTAGAGTGCTCTTTCTAACTTCAGAAACCACCAAGATTCTCTGGTCAATTGTACTAAGGTTTACATTCTTCTCTTGTTCTCCCTATTAGCCTTATGGTTTGTGAGCAAATATCTTGAAGTCTTAACTCATAGTGTCTAAATTCACTCAGTAACTACTAACAGATTTCAGGGAGCTCATAACTAAATTGGATTTCATTATCGCCTTCATCCAGTTTATGCTCTTCCCACTTCCATTTCCATACAATCAATACACTGTACTAGCATCTTGCTAGCATCCCCTTTTCTCAGCACCTACCCTAAGTCAGTTTCTTCCACAGCGCCCTCAAAGGTCTCTCTCAGCATCACACTCAGGCAGAGTTGTCGCACCACCACACTCAGTTTGAGTCCTCAATATTTTTTCTTCTCTACATTGTAAGTATGAATTCATTTTCTCAGTTTTGCATCATCTAAATTTCTGTCTAAAATATTGTCTTGGTTAGCTAGCCTGGCTAGCTTCTCCACTCACAAAAATTGTTCATCAGACAACTACCAAATTACCACTCTCAGAACTTGACTCGACCACATGAACTTTAAAAATTGTATACAAAGCTATCACGAGCCATGAGAGGAGAAGCTAATAACTCGTAAGTGGATCCTCCTAAGATGAGTCTGCCTTGGATTAAAATCCATGACAGATTTTTCTCTGATAGGCAAGGCCCAGGAGATATTAATTTTAGGAAATTCCTGCTACTAATATTCTTTGCCTATTATTATTAAATATATAACTATCACTAGGTATTAGCCCACCCTTTTGAGCAGATCTCTGTAGAACAAAGATGTACTATCTTGTAGTGATGTTATATAGACAAATAGATAATAATTCTACAGAAATCCTTATTTGATTCAAATAAGCTTAGGAAGAAAGTTTTTAGAGATGGTCTTTGTTACTAGAAAAAATATAAAAAAGTTAGAACCAAAAATAGAATGTTCCCACTCCTCAAAATACCAAGTAAAGGCTGCAAAATAAGAAATAGAGTGAGCCTTCATAATTACACTAAAAAGAAAAATAGACTGGGACAAATTTGTGTTAAAAAAAAA
>JADRCC010262910.1:0-17206 GCA_019843855.1 Hylomyscus alleni | reverse complement strand
GGGGGAATTGTATATACATGCAGTGCTAGGAAGGGTAGTTAACAATGGGGGCCAGTTAGAGACAAGGAGGGTAATAAATACGGAAGAAGGAGTAAACAGTAGTAAGAATGTCTGAAGAAGCCCTAAGGAACCATATTACCATCTACTTACAATTCTGGTGTCAAAAACCAGGGACTAACATTGAGATAATGCAAGGCAAGTTTTTATTTTTTGTGGTCAGGCCAAGCTTACATTTTCTTTAGGCAGAAAAATGAAGCAGCATAGACCAGAAGCAAGAGGTCCCTTTTATAACATGCGAGCAAATGATGTTTAAAAATGAACTTTTTCAGTGATTTTTTTTTTATGGTCATGAGAAAGGTACATGATATGGGCTTATCGTCAGACAGTTAACATACCATGAAACACTTTACAGTCAATAAATTCTTGGACAATGGAAACAATTTACAAAATTTACAATTCACAAAAGTTACAATTCTTGTGTAATTCATAAGAGTATTGAGGAGAAACAAAACAAAAACAAAAATAAGATGACCTTTAGCTAAGCACATGATCAAAATCTAACATTGTTTAACTAAAAAAAGGGGGGGTGTCAGCCATTCTTTAACATTCTCTATTCCTGTTAGGGGATTCCTGAATCATTAGAAATTATCATCTCCAATAGTAATTAGCCTCAAGTGTTCATAATGGCTCCTTAGGATGTTAGCTTAATCGTCCTGAGTCTTTAATTTACAAATTTTATAACTGCATTTAGAAGACATGGACCACCAGTGAGAGCCAGTAAAATAAGTAATAAGGACCAACTAAAGTGCTAGGAAGGGTAGTTAATCATGGGGACCAGGAAACTAGAGGCTCACAGCAGTTTTGACTGTTTGAAGGCAACTTTTCTCTTTCCTTAACTCTTTGTTTAACTAGACTCAAAACTTTCTCTGATCATTCCCAAGTGATTGGCATAAAACCAAGAGTGTTCTCTGAGAGCCATACAGATCCCCTGCTGCATGAAGAGGAGGTCAAGTCCCCTGTGGTCCTGTAAGAGAGGAAGTTAAGCTCAGCAGTTCTCAATCCTACTGACCCTGCTATTCCCAATCCTACCACCAGGGGAGCCCAGCAGTTCTCAATCTCACTGACTCTGCTATTCCCAATCCTACCACCAGGGGAGCCAGCACCAGAGCTGCACTGTCCTAACTGTTCCAGAAGTCTTGGTAATAATGAAGGGATCTAATAACCATCAACCACATGGTACCCAGACAGGAATTACCAACTAGTTTAGGCATCATTGATGTAAGAGCCAACAGTAATTAACAGAAACAGAAGGGCTGAAGGCCCTGTTGTGGATGACATCTCAGTTCCTACCTAGAAGCCTGAAACAACAGGACATATCAACACCTGAGGTTGACCTTGGTTTCCTGCCCATGCTTACACACACAGATCCTTGCCATTCAGTGAAGGAATGGAGGTATGGGGGCACTCAGATCTGAGTCACCTATTCTTTCTGACCTGTGTAAATGTGCCTGCTAAGAGTAAATACCTTAAACTCTTAACAGGCCCACAGATCTTTGTATTCCCCCAGATCTTTGTATTCCCCCAGACCTTAGTACAGCTGATTCCATAATGGAAGTACTATTTATTCCATAGAATAAAACTCAACATATAGACAGCATCTCTCAAAATGAAAGCAAAGACCTAATCCATCAATGCTCATACTCCTGGGAAAGTCACTAAATGTACTAACCAGGTCTTTTGACTTCTGTGGTTCTGCTTCTGGCTATTCTTGTTAGTTGAAGTACCTCAATACAGAATATGATTTGTGTGCCTAAAGCTCATCCAGAGAAAGGCCCAGAACTACATTGCATCCCAAACACCCAGTGTAGTTGCTGGCCAGCTAATAAAGACTTTCTACTGGCTTAAACCTGTGTCCAAATGATCTTCCATGGTGGGTATCCCACAACAAAACTTGGTCTGGAATTTGTACATCTGATAGGGGTTCCTAACATATTGAAGTGGCGCCTCTTGACTATGTTCTATATGTAAACATCTCCTTTTCCCTCCCTTTATTATTTTTTCCCTTGATACAGTGAGGCTGAATCACTTTCAACCCACTTTAAATAAACTCCAAAGATATGTTTTCAGCCTTAGAAATACATGAATTAACTCAAAAACAGTATTCATGAAAAAAGGGGCCTTATTTGGTTCATCTTTCTTTAACATTTTTTTCCCATGGCAAAGGAAAGCAAGAGAAGTTATTTTTTTGCAAAAGAAATTGCTTCATGGAGTCTTTTTTTAGAGATTTAAGAATTTCAGTGTTTTCAGTATCATAATTGTGGCTAAGATTTATCAAGTAATTACCACTAAGTCTGTTGATGTTTACTTAAGAGTGCTTGAGTTGCCAGAATCACTACTAATTTTCAACTTAAGTATATTTTGTGTGAATTGTTTTCTGAGGTAAAATACTGGCTCTTCTAGTTACTGCCACTGTGGATGAATAGAAAGGAAATAATATTTTTCTAATCAGGCCTATGATGTATGAGCCACCTCCTGTTCATTACAACAGTCTGGGATGTAGTTAGTCTTATCCATGCTTGGCAGACAAGGAAACTGGGTTCACAGTACATAATAGAGCCATCGCATTTCATAGGCTGCAGAAGGACAGTGAGATCAAGCGCCACCCCTATCCCAAGTCCTTGCCATTTGTCTCTCTCTTCTCGCTCAATCCCACCACTTCCTGTTGACTCTCAACCCAGTGTCTTTGTTACAGTTACACATTTCAGTCATGTCACGTGAAACAGCACTACCTGGATGCCTTGTCTTCCAGTAAAGTGTAACCCTTTGGAGCTAAGGTCATGTTTAAATAGCCAACAGCCCTCAAATGTACAGGGCTAGAGAGATGGTTCTGTGGTTAAGAGTACTGGATGCTCTTGCAGAGGACCCAAGTTAAGATCCTAGCACGTACACTCACAATCATCTGTAACTTCAGTTTGAAGAGGTCCAATGCCTTTATCTGGCCTCTGAGGACATCTGGCATGCATGCAATACTTTTCCATGAATGCAAGCACAATGCTCATACACATAAGAATAAATAAATCTTTAAAAATCCTATGAGTAGCAAATCCTGTACAGATTTAGAAAACCATGCCAAGATATATCCTACAGTCTTAAAGGAGCATAAATAAAGCCCCGCCTCTGTAAGAAACACAGCTAGAGCTGGAAAGATGGATCAGCAGTTGTCAACTTGACTACATTTGGAATCAGCTAAAATTCAAGCAGCTGGACATATCTGTAAGTGATTTTCTTGATTGGATCTTTTGAGGTGGTAAAGACTCACTTTAAATCTGGGCCACACCTTCTGGTGGCAGCCTACATAAAATGACATGGAAGAAGGAAGTGTCTGGTTTTTGCTTGCTTGCCCTTTCTCTCTCTTCCAAGTTCATTTAGCCTGGTACAAAAGTTTTCCTTCACTGATATTAGAATCTACTTCTTTCAGGTTCCAATGTAGACTAGAGACCAGCTGAGACATCCAGCCTTGTGGACCGAACAACTACTGGAATTTTCACCTTTTAGTTGCAAAACAACTATTGGTAGACTAACTCAACCACAGACTGTAGACTGTTGCAGGATATTAGACTATACCATGAACCCAAGATTGTGTTGCTTACTGGAAAACATTTGTTTCAAGTGTGGTGTGGCTTAGGCTTAGCATATACTTCCTTCCCACCACTTCCTGTTGAAAGAATCCTTCTGGCTGAAAGACAGACCACATACCTTTAATCCCAAACAATGAAGGTAAATTTAGTTTGTAGAAGGAAACACCCATATTTGAAAGTCTAATTTAGTGGCAGACAAAGTGATGAACCAGAGAAAGATTTGACAGAATAGGATATGTCCAACTCTCATGAGAGAGAGGGAGAGAGAGAGAGAGAGAGAGAGAGAGAGAGAGAGAGAGGGGATGAGCTGATTTGAGAGAAAACAGTGAGGAGGAGAGAGGGCACTTTTACTGGGAAAGTTGTACAGAGACAGGTTGTAGAGAGAGAACATGCTAGACACAGATGAAGACAGAATGAGCCATAGAATAAAGATCCAGAAGATTAGAACAGATTGTGAAAGTTATTATGAGGCCAAGCAGAGCAATTCAGTCAAACGCTGAAAGAAGCCAGTTTGAATCAGTTAATGAGGAGAGGAGTTTTGAGCCAGAAAAGGGGAGTTGACCAGCCTGTCAGAGTTCACAAAGAACTAGAAAGGGTAAACTTATTTAGCAGCAAGTCTCAGAGGCTGAAAACATTCTAGGCCCAGATAAGATTTCACAGAGGCTAGAAGCTTCCAGGACTAGGCCTAGGTTAGCACTAAGATATGTTATGTGCTATTCTAGTGCTAACCTATCTCATATATATGATATCTCACAAAATGCAATAATAAAAGAAAAATAGAAACACATTTCTAAACGGGAGGAGAGATGAAGTAATGCAGAGAAATCTCATCAAAGTTCACAGCTTTCCTGGCTTGGCTATCTTACCCTTCGCACACACATGGTCCAAGGCATCTGTACGGGGACAAACACACAAGATGTCCCTGTAGCCTCTGAGGCCGTGGCAGAAAGCACTGCCAGTTTAGGAGTAGGATAAGTGAAGTGGAAGTTTAGACATCGGGTCTCAGAGTCAGTGATCCTGAGCTTTAGGAGTCTTGAGATGGCCATTCTTAAGGCTCAAGGCAACTCTGTCTTGCCAGCAACCATTCTACAAGCTCTTTTGCTGCTTCCTCTTACTCCCACTGACTTTAGGCTCTAACCGGATGTCTGTTGTTTCAAGACTCCTCATTGGCTGGCCCTACCAGGAGATCTATTGTTTCAAGAGGCCTCATTGGATGTTCCTGCGTTTCCTCCCTCTTCTTCTCCCACCATGGGTCTGAATAATTCAGACTCCTAATTGAGCGCTCAGGTAAATATATTTTCTTCAGGTCTCTCAGTGACCTCCTCACTGGGCGCTCTCCCAGAGACCTTCCCTTCTCATCTCCTTCCTCTCCACTCCCAGTTCATATTTTCCTGTCTCTCATTTATAGTCCGCTTCATTCTTCAGAGCATAAACTCCACAAACACAAACATTTTCATCCTCTCCTCTATTTTCTGCTTCATTTGCCTCCTGAAACAGCGATTGCCTTACAGCAGGGACCCAAAATACCATTTGCTTAAAAAACTGAATTAGCAACTCCAAATATACCTTCTCTGGTAGCTTATACTTGTGTGTGTGTGTGTGGGGGGGTAGTTCACATGAGTGCATGTGTTCATGTACACATGCTTGCATATGTTTGTAGAGGTCAGAGGACAGTCTTCACTGTTGGCCTAAGGGTGACAACCATTTCAATTTTCAGCATCTCTCATTAGCCTGGAGCTTCCTAAGAAGGTAGGCTGACTGCCCAGTGAGCTCCAGGGATCCCCTGCCTCCACCTTCTCCACACTAGGATTAAACACACATACCTCCAAACCTTGCCTTTTATACGGGTACTGGGTACTGGGAATTAAACTCAGAGCCTCATACTTGCTAGAGAAGCAAGCACTTGGCTGGCTAAGCAAACTCCTCAGGCCTCATTTCGAACACTTTATTAACATATTTGGCTGGAGGAAACGTGGTAAGCAAACAATGTTGGAGACAGTGTGATGGAGAAGAGAGAAAAAATGAGTTTTACAAAGTGAAATCTTGGGAGTAACTATAAGCAAGAAAAAAAATTTAAGAGGCAGAACTTTTACTTTTGTACATGGCATGGATGTGCTCATTTTAACGATGAAGCAAAACCCATCTGTTCTGGGAAGATCTAGAGATCCACCTTTAAAGTTCCATCTTTGACAGTCCATAAAACTTCTACCTGGACCCTGAGAGAACACCTCGAGTTCCAGAAGGCCAGGTACTGAACTCTAGCCAAGCTGGTCAGACTCCGTAGAAGGCTCCAAACTTGCTTTATTCACTTGCTGTTATCTGTTTCTCCTGAACTAACACACTCCCTTGCAGAGTGCACAGGGAGGGTCAGGGAAGCTCCTGACACTCACTTGAAAGACAACTAGGGACATTCATTAACATTATAAGACATAGAACTCCCTTCCCGCCCCTCCCCCCACTCTCACCCCCGCTGACATAAGCACTGACCAGTGGCTAGGTGCAAGGAATGCCTTCAGTGGCACTGCCTGTCACCCGCGCAGGGAACTGCCGAGATGCACCATCCATGAACTGTCCTCTTGCTGAGATGGGTCTTTCCCTCATGCAGATGCCTGCCTAAGTCACCCAAGTTCCTGCAGGCAACTCTCTCAAACCATGGATTTACCAAGCTGGACCTGGGTGGAATTGTTTCTGTGGTCTGTCTCTATCTGTGTTGGGCAGAAGCCACAGATATCCCCTTTTCTGGGTCCACAATATCCAGAGCCCTTTTCATGCACGCATCAACTGGAGCGGACTCCTTCATTCACCAGAAGGATTCACGTGCTAGAGAAGAAGTCCAGCAGCATGGAAAAGCTCTGGGCCCTGCTGATTGCCTGGTAAGAGCCACTGGTCTTTAGAACCCTGAGAAGCATTGAAACCATCTGACTTTTTCTCTCCCCTGTGAGATACTGAGTCCACCCCTGGCCTGCTGGGACCTCTGCTTCCTCATGCACACACCTCAGAGAAGAGGCTGGAAAACTAAAGGACTCGCTGGTGAGCCAGACTTCCTGGGAAAAGGCTGTCTGAACAGCCTAAACGACTGATTGAAACCTCAATAATTTTGAGAGGTTGGGATTATAATTTATCTTGTACCATCTTTGGCCCATAAAAGGCCATTCCGTATTCTTCCTCTGTGTCAGACCTAAGAACCGGATACTAGCCCAACTTGACATCCTGACAAATGCATAAAACCCTTTTTTCTTATCAAAATCCCGCCAATCACCAGGCTAACCATGCCATTAGACATCACGGAAGGCCGTAGCAGAGTTCTACCATCTTGCTGTCACTCAATGTTCCTCCAATGTAGTTTTTAAACACTGTGATTTATAAACTTTCTTTTTCTGTTACTGTAAAAAAAAAAAATCTCATGAGACTAATTCCATTTTATAACATTGTATTTGGCGTAATCTAAACTTCTTTTGCTGGGTCATGGTCACACATATTTGCCCCAGTAGAAACCATGTCTTTTATTTCTTCGAGATGAAAGCTATGTTTTTGGATGACATTACACAGGCTGAAGGATTCCGCATGGCAGAAAGGGAGAGAGAATACAGGCAGTCACTTGGAATTCCCATGGTAACTAGCTTTGCTCAGGCACACTAAGGTGCGTGATTTCTGTAATCCGTGAGCCAGAAAGTGATTTTAGTCACGACTGAAAAAAAAAAAAAAAGAACATGTAAAAAATATATCATCTACAGAGTCTCAGATTCAATATTAATTTGAGTCTCTAAGGATCTCCCTGTCTGTGATTAAAGAGCCAGATTCTGCTCTTTGTGGACATGTGGCCAAGTAAACACTGTATACACATGTGGGTGGGTGTATGTGTGTGACTGTGTATAACCATGAGGGCATTTGCATAACTGTATGATGTGTGTCTGTGTGTGTGAGAGAGAGAATATGTGTGTTGTTGGCTCTCTGCCTCTTTCCTTTTCCTTTTTAATTAAATACCAGATAGAGAGACAGCAATAGAAGAGAAACCTTGTCACAGACAAAAATACTTATTCTGTGGCAAACAGAATACTTTCTGTAAAATCAGGGGAGAAAAAAGATGTTAACCAAGAGCGTTTTTAAAAATTGTCATTTCTAGCTTCTTAGTGTAGAATTCATAGGGTGCTAAACAAAACCGGAAGCCAGGCCTGGTGGTATACAACTGTAACACCCCCTCCCCTGCCCCCCGCACTGACAGTGCAGTGACAGAAGATCCCATGACTCTGACCAGCCTACCTGAATCAGCAGGTTGTAAAATACAGTTATAAACTGAACCTCCTGTAGTGAGACTCAGTAACTCCATTTATGTATCCATATATGATGGGGTTCTCCACAGGGCAGAGCTCAGAGCCACTCAGGAGACATTGTGAGGTTCCTATCAAGTGTATATGCCCACATTATAGTAGTGCTAAGCATGAGAGTCCTGGCCTTGGCACAAGACCCCAACCACTGTTAAGAAGCAATGAGGACAATCCTGCTGTCCTTTGAGAGGGATGACTGAGCTTGTTTCCATAGCTGGGGCCTCAGAGAGTTTGGGATCCTGGGAAGGGCTGGCCCCTGGCTGTTGCTGAAGGGATTAGGGAGACCTGCACTCCTTACTTCTGACCCCTAACTGGGTTTAGCACTCCCTGTCAGCTGAGCTCTTAGGGTCATGTGGCTGGCTGGGGATGTCAGGCCTGCTTCACCTGTCCTATGGCAAATGGCTTTGGTTAAGCCTATGGCAATAGCTTAAGATTTAGACCTCATTTTTATGCGTCTGTTGTTTAAAGCACGTCATGAGCTGAGAAGGTGTGCTACTTGGAAGCCTCCAGCTGCCTATTGGATCCATATCTGTGAAAGGACTAAGTCACTTTCTCTGTGTCCAGACACTCAGAACACTGCCACAGGATCCTTCCTAGTAACTGGCTAGAAATAGCTCTTGCCTTCCTCCAGATTGTTCTCTGTGTCTCTGTTAGATGACAATTGTGGGACAGGTAGGAACCCTACCATGCCCAGTGCTTTGGCAGGGCATAGGCAGACTCAGCAGCTCGAAGCAGCTCACTCCCTGTCTAAACCATCCCTTCTACCCTCCTTCCAATCTTTTCCGGTCTTCAATGCATGGGGGGGAGATGGTCATGTGAGAGCCTTCTGTGTCACATGATCACATGATTGCAAAGCCAAATAATATGTTACACTCGTTCTTCTGACCACAAGTGCACCACATCTAACAGTCTACCCTGCAGTTGTTTTGTTAGCATGTTAGGAGGACAGTCCTCTACTTAAGTAACACTTCCCATGGAGATCGATGGCATCTCATTGCAGTGAGAGAGATGGCTCATGACTTGGGTCACCATTCTCACTCAGTGGTGGACAGGAAGAATCAGATGTCAATAGTCGATTCTATTTCTGAGATAAATAAGGAAGTGAAAGCAAACTGAGTTTTATAAGCCAAGCAAGGGTATTCAATTATCATTTTTAGGAATTTTAGGCAGATATTCAAACTAAAAAATTCGGGCTATTGTAGATCATCAAGAAAAAGACCAAGACTCGTGTTAACTAATGGAAAAAGTTAAACGTTATTCACCCATCAAAATGCAAGAATAGCAGGAAGAATGAGAGAATAAATTGTTACCTATTGGGCCAGCAAGACCACTCAATAGGTAGACACCACACAAGCCTAGCAGCTTGAGTTCACTCCTTGAGTACAGTTGGAAGGCGAGAATAGACTGTACAAGGCAGCCATATACACACATCATGCACACAGGCACACAAAAAAATAGCACATAAATATTTTAAGTTTAAAACTGATTATAATAAAGAAATAAGAAATAAATATAAAGTTATTTCACAAAACTAGATTTCTGGAATCATCAGCTCCCTTTTTGTAGCGGGTTTTAGAGCATAGACCAAGGAAATTATATACATGCATGGTTGCTATGGATATCATTTATATTCAGGCTTTTAGTAAGTCTGTGGCACTCCCAGAGAAAGGTCTGAAGACTGCCCTGCACCATGGAAGATTTTTAATAAATGGAACCAAATCCCATTTCACACTGCAGGTCCTAAGCTCCCAGAGGAGCAAGCTTTGATCTTCCTTACCCAGGTGCTGGCTTCCAGCGTCAAGCTGTTTCTCCCAGTCACTGGAAAACTCAATATTAGTATAACACGCTTAGAATTCCTCGATTTCAGAAATGCTGATGGCAGAATAAATGAAGAAAAGATCAAAGTTCCTGTGAAGGTATGAAAAGAAATTAAACATGGTCCACCATATCAGACTTTGCTAATGGGCAATAGGGTCGTCTTTGCTGTTCACCTGGACTGGATTTGGAATAACCTGGGAGACTCATGCACACCTCTGCTGTGCTATCTTTCGAATCTGTGAACTGATGGAGAAACCCACTCTAAATATAAGTGGTACCATTGCACAGGTTAGAATCTAGAAGGAGTAAGGGGGCTGAACAGGAGACAGCTAGCCTGTGGCTAGTAGTCCATTTGTCTCTGCTTCCTGGTTGAACTGTCCTGATCTACCACACTCTCCTACTGAAAGCCTGGGACCCAGTGACCATTGACTGAGCCCTCTAAAACTACACAAAAGAAATCCTTCCTTTCTTAAATCACATTTGCTGGGATTTGCTTTTGTTATACTAACATTGGGAATAGAGGGACACAGGTGTAGCACAGTGCTTCTTTGTCCCGTGATGGAGGAAGCAGTGTAGCCTACCTCTGCATTTGCTGCTGAAGGCAAGAGCAGGCGTTTCCTTCCAGTCTCTGGAAGTTACAAGTGTGGATGGATCTGAGCTCAGATGGCAGCACTAGGATTCTCGGGGTTCTCTGGTGCTTGTGGCTCTTAACTCATGGGAAGTTACAGGAAATCCGATAGTTCACTAAGTCTAGGAAAAATACAGACACTTGGAACTGTGTCAGACCTGGACCGCAGTCTGCAGTCGGGCGCTCATGAGAGGATCTGTAGCCTTTTTACAGGTCATTTATTTATGGGAAGTACGTTTTCCATGCAGGCTCTGTCTCCTATGTGCAGCCAGCCAAGAAGGGTTCCAGGCTTCTGATGCCATGGCTACATTGTTACAATAGTCGCAAGAACCTCCTTCTTCTCCATTGATCTCCTAACGCCCTGCCTGAGCTGTGGTGAGCAAGCATCTCAAGTGTTCTCTGGGCAAGGCTTTGAAAGTAATCTTCCAGGGTCCTGTGTCAGAAACATGTGCTCAACTTCTGTCAGTGGACTTTGGGGGAGGGGTAATTTGAACTAGATGAGGGTGATGGTTTCACCAAGGTGACATCTTTCGGCAGGGACCCTGATTGGTCTATTTAAATAGAGCCCAGCTCCCCACCCCACATCTCTCCTATCTTTCTCTTATTAACCTTTTATACCTCTAACCCCTTCCTCTGCACTAATTTGTGGTTCTGAGCCCAGCTCTGCATTGAACACTTTCCCTGAAGAAAATCTGCCTTCCTCACTTCACTTCCTGTCCGCTACCACAATTTTTGAGCCCAATTTTAAACAAGCTGTATTTTATTAGGGTGCACCAGAGAGCTGGCCAGCGACTGCCTCCTAAGTTGGGTTAGAGAGAGCAGTGCTAAACCTGTTTCTCAGGGTCCATTAAGGAGAAAATCTTGAGTGGCTACAAAGTAGATTTCCAGAAGACATGAGGCAGTTAGGAAGTACAGAAAAATCTCACCCCCTGCCCCCCAGAAATAACCCCAACAGTCATCATCATAAGTCACTGATTACGGAGGGTCATAGATTAAGACAGGTCAGGTTCTAGGAAACTCAGCACTTACAGTAAGTGGAAATATTTTTTAACAGTGCAACAAAATGGCTCCTGTCTTCAAAGTGAAACCAGGCCTGGTCCTCGAACCTCAATTTTTTTTTTTAATTTATCAATAGAGAGTAATTACAGAATCATAAATGAGATTTTGTGTTATTTTCCTCTTAATTCTAATTCTATGGAAATTACCTTTCCAGATTATTTATTTGCTTTTACTAATGCATTCCACATGTTTCCTGGGCGCCTTTTACGTTTTTCTACCCTACTGGAGAAAATTAATGGAGCTCTCTGTCACCTGAACAGTGTCCCATAATTTAACATTTCCCCTGTGTGTGTTTACCAAACAAATTAAAGAGAAGGCCAGCACCCTCTTAGAATAAATACTTCTTAGAAACACTTCAAGTCCGTGCCCTACTCTTCATTTCTGAAGCAGTGTGAGCCTGTGGCTTTGGTCACGTCCTCCTCTGCCCTAATAGCAACACTTCTGCCTTTGTTTCTAATGTGAGAGAGATTTAAGCGCTCTGTCATTTGGAATGAGAGACAGTACAAGTTAGAAAGCATGGAACAATCGCTGCAGAAACCAAGCTGGGCACTGAGGCTAAAAGGAAAACTTAGAAATTATAAGATTAAATTTAGCCATTCCAACTGGGTTAGGAAAAGCAGGAGAAGGGTTTTTGAGTATGACAGGGCCTTTATCTTCCTAGGTGAGCACAACTCAGAGGGCTAGAGCCCTGGACAACGGAGGTCCACTAATGTCACCCTGTGACTTTCTGACCCTTTGTCTGTAGAAGAAGAGACATGGACTTCATAGACAGCCAAAAATGACTTTAAAAAAGAAAACCTTTTATTGGTTCTCTGTGTATTTCACATCATGCACTCCAATCCCACTCATTACCCCCTCCCCTTGTACCTGCCCTTCACCGTTTCAAACTCTCCCTCAACAGAGGAAAACAATCTCATGGTGGAAGCTGTACTGTGTCGCACTGTGTCCCGTAGTCTACCCTTTGTCCACACTTCTTTGCTTACAGATGCTCACTGCAATGACTCCTTGGTCTGGTACATGATCTCTGGCTTCTGCTACTCGATCAGTCCTGGGATCTCTCTAGGACTCCTCTTGGATATCCTATCTGCCCTGGGTCATGGTGATCCTAGAGTTTTGGATCTATAGAACCAT
Organism: Hylomyscus alleni; assembly: GCA_019843855.1. Taxonomy (NCBI): domain Eukaryota; kingdom Metazoa; phylum Chordata; class Mammalia; order Rodentia; family Muridae; genus Hylomyscus; species Hylomyscus alleni. Next base: position 4,607 of record JADRCC010262910.1, on the reverse strand, counting down.
GCGCTCCAGCAGTTCATGGATGGAGTAGATGTTAGAGGTGGGCTGATTCAAAGCCATGGATCTGGACCTGAGAAGTATCTGAGCCGGCTTTCCCCCTTTCATGTCCTCGGGGCTGGCTCACCTGCAACCCTCACATCCAGGACCATCTCTATGGCACTACCCAGGTGAAGTGCAGGGCCCGCTCTCCTGAGTGATGCAGCAAGTGGGGAGCAGGACCAGCTCTCCTGCCCTCAGTAGGTGGCAAGGGGAGAGCATCTGTCCCACCCCCATGCTACTGCACAGCACACAAGGCTCTCCCATGCTCACCCTTGGGGCTGGCTCACCCAGGCACTTGCCATCACGATCAGCTATTACTGTGCTGCCTAGGTGAGATACAGGGCCTGCTCTCCTGCTCTGATGACCTCGAGGCCAGCTCTCTTGCCTGCCTAGGTGGCAAGGGGTGATGTAGGGCGACATGTCAGTGCATGGTAGAGAAATGTCAGGGACAGTTCTCCCTGGCTCATGCCCTGAGGGACAGCTCATCCATGCCCCTCAGAATCAAGGTCAACTCTACTGCGCTGCCTAGACAAGGTGAAAGGTCTGCTCTTCTGAGTGCTCCAGCTGGTGAGGGGCAGGGCCATCTCTCTTTCTCTCATGTCCCCAGAGCCAGATCTGCGGCCATAAGTGATAAGGAGTGAGGCTGGAGGATGATATCTCTTCCTCATCCAAGCCACTGCACAGAACCAGTGGCAGGGCCAGCTCTCCCACGCTCATATCCTCGGTGCAGGCCTCACTTGCAACTCAAAACTCCCACAATGTGCAGGGCCACTCTCCCGAGTACTGCAGCTGGCTAGGGTAGGGTCAGCTCTCCTGCTTTCACAACTCTGGGGCTAGCTCTCCCAAGATGCCCCAACAACAGGTGGAGGCAGTTCTGAATAGCCCTCACACATCAACATGTCCCCGGGAGGCAGCCCAGACCAGGAATGTCTGCCTGGCCTTTGGTGGAAACAGACCCAGATGTGACCCCAGGTGGCAGAACAGGCCAGGACCCCACCATGGTCCAGGGTGGCATCAGGGATCACTTACATCAGGTTGTTCCTCATGACCCTCTAGTCTCCAGTTCTGCCTCTCTTCATTGTGCCCACATCCTTTGTTTCTCTTTCTCTTCCATTTCTCCACCACTTTCTTGCTTCTCTTAGTGGTGCCCAGGGTCTCTGAGCATCTGAGGTGGTCTCAGGAGTATTAGGCCCACTTGTGCATTATGGCACTAGGCAGGGGTCATCTTGGGATCACTCCTTTCCCAGGCCTGTCCAAATATCCCCATGGGAGGGTCGTCTGTCTCAGCTCATTGCATCTCAGGACTGGAGTCCCATCCCTCCCAGGGTTCGAGTCCCAGGCATGGTTCTTCTAGTCTCTGACTTGCCCCCCACCCTGCCCAGGCCCGTGCAGTGCTGGCCTGGTGGTTGTCTCAGGCTTGCTTTTCACAGAGAAAGCTAGGCTACCACTCATTGAGGTGTTCTGACCTGTGAATAGCCTCTCTTCTCTATGTCACCAAATGACCCACAAGGGACAGAAAAATGACTTTTTAGAAAGGAATTTTAGTATCAAGTAAAGCTTAAAGGGGAGTTTTATTGCAGAAAGCAAGCAGAGCTGTGTAGGAGGGTTCTGAGTGGCAGTGCCAAGGTATAGAAAGGCACATGCATGGTCTAAAGCAATGGTTCTCAACCTGTGGGACACAAGCCCTTGGTATCAAAAGACCTTTCACAGCGGTCACATCAGAAAACACATACATTATGATTCATCACTGTAGCAAAATGATATGAAGTAGCAAAGAACATAATTTTATGGTTGGGGTCACCATAACATGAGGAACTGTTTTAAAGGGTTATAGCATTAGGAAGGTTGAGAACCCACGATCTCAGGTGTCCTGGCAGCCTGTGACATGCTAGCTAACAAGGCCCTGCCACTACCCATCCGTCTCCATGTTGATATTCTGTGCCCCGACTGTGGTTAATCATATGGAGAAGGCTCTGTTTCCTTCTCCAAGGACATGTAGGGCAGCCGCGGCGTTTACAGGATGTAACTTCCAAGGAAATCTTGAAGGATTGTGCCTGAGCTGCTCTGGAACTGTGAAGAGAAGGTCAGCACCCTGCCATCCCTTTTCCTTATCAGGTCCCTCGTGAGGTGTAAAGTCGAGAGATGGCAGAGCCCTTGGCCTATGTTTCCCCTGGAGGATTTTAGCAGCTGCCTGCCCCACTCCCTCAAATCCTGTCATACATAAATTACTGTCTGAAGGTTCAGGGACAAATGTTTTATTCAGAAGCATTGAATGGAATTTTGCTTTATAGCCCTCCAGATGAGTTATATGTGCCTTGGAAGCAGACAGATGATAAATCAACCTCTGGGTCTCAAAAAAAAAAAAAAAAATCCATTTTAAGACGAGAGATGGGAATAGCACTCCCGTGGGCTTGGCCAATTCCTGGAGAATCTAAAGTGGTGAGGAGAATGTCAATGATGAGTACAATGGAATAATTAATCGGACATGAGATTAGTGTTTGTGCGTTTAGCAAAACTCACAGGCTAGACCAGAGGGAGCTTAGAGCAGGCTGGCTCTCTCCATCCCACTCAGAACCCCTGCCTGGGTGTAGAGGTGAGGTGCTGCTTGTGTCTGTGAGTTTGCAGAAATCCCAGGCAAAAATCAGTTATAAGTGAACCTTGGATTTAAAATGGACTATTTTCTTCCAACACAGCTTCTGGAAATACACCCACGGATTACTGACATCGAAGGCAAGAAATCAAACTCTGTTTAAAAGCAGGAGGAGGAAAAAATCTTGCAGAGGGGAGCTTGTCAGAACCTTCTTCTGGAATGATTAGTTCTTCTGATATCTGGTTTGTTCTTGTCTGAGTTCTTCCTCAAAGGCTTTCTAAAGTAGCTCCAGAGCTTTATTGTGAACGTTGCCATCCTCTCTCTAGGCAGATCCTCCGATGGAGCTTTGCAAAATTTGCACAGTCATGCACATCCATATATTCATTTGTGATCATGCATTCACATGCCTCTGTGTACTTCTCTCTTGGTGTATACGTGCAGTGGTACCTAGTAATAAGCACCCACAGTCCCAGGACTATGAAGATAAAGGCATGGGAATTGGAGTTCAAGGTCATCCTCTGGCTGTTGGTCACCAGTAGGTCACATAGTGAGTTCAAGGCTTTCTGATACATGCAATCCTGTTATAAAACAAACAAAAGCATTCACTTACTTTGATTTTTAAAGATCAGCACTAACAGTAAACCTACTACAATTAGGAATGGTGGCACATAAAGTCACAGTATAAGAAGGTCACAGGTCATTTTATTCCAACAACTATACTGGCTCTGTCATCCTGCCTGGGTCCAGGTGGGCCTCACACATGTCTGCATGTCTTCAGGAAATGACACTGGCTTTTCCAGTCTTTAATGTCCAGTGTGTTAAGTACATCTCTGTCATCACTAGAAAGAGGCTTTAGAGAAGATGTTTTATGTTACCCCACAGCCCTAAATCATGTTCAATAAATTCACTAAAACTCCCAGTTAATCAGGTCAATACTGCAATCCCCCCGTGATGGTGTTTGAACCCCCTTTCCTGCCCTGAATGATTAAGATGCAACCTGGTTCACACTGTGTCATTTTCTTTTCTTTTTTTATTTTATTTTATTTCATTTTATTAGATGTTTTCTTTATTTTCATTGCAAATTTTATCCCCTATGAAAACCCCCTACCCCATTCCCCATCTCCCTGCTCACTAACCCACCCACTCCCACTTCCACATCCTGGCATTCCCCTACACTGGGGCATCAAGCCTTCATGAGACCAAGGGCCTCTCCTCTCATTGATGTCCCACAAGGCCATCCTCTACTATATATGTGACTGGAGACATCAGTCCCTCCATATATACTTTTTGGTTGGTGGTTTAGACCTTGGGAGCTCTGTGGGTACTGGTTGGTTCATATTGTTCCTCCTATGGGACTGCCAATCCTTTCAGCTCCTTAGGGGTTCATTCTCTAGCTCCTCCATTGGGAACTTTGTGCTCAGTTCAATGGATGGCTGTGAGCATCCACTTCTGTATTAGTTGGGCACTGGCAGAGCCTCTCAGGAGTGAGCTATATCAGGCTCAGCCTCCTATCAGCAAGCACTTGTTGATATCTACAATAGTGTCTGGGTTGGGTAACTGTATATGGGATGGATCCCTAGTTGAGACAGTCACTGAATGACCTTTCCTTCAGTTTCTCTCCCAAACTTTGTCTCTGTATTTCCTTCCATGGGTATTTTGATCCTCCTTCTAAGAAGGACCGAAGTATTCACACTTCGGTCTTCCTTCTTCTTGAGCTTCATGTGGTCTGTGAATTGTATCTTGGGTATTCCAAACTTCTGAGATAATATCCACGTGTTCTTTTGTAACTGGGTTACCTCATTCAGGATGATATTTTCTAGTTCCATCCATTTGCCTAAGAACTTCATGAATTCATCATTTTTAATAGCTGAGTAGTACTCCATTGTGTAAATGTACCACATTTTCTGTAACCATTCCTCTGTTGAAGGACATCTGGGTTCTTTCCAGCTTCTGGCTATTATAAATATGGCTGCTATGAACA
>JADRCC010262887.1:0-13553 GCA_019843855.1 Hylomyscus alleni | reverse complement strand
AAAAAAAAAAAAAAAAAAAAAAAAACAACAAAAAAAAAAAACAAGCAAACTTTATAATATCCTTATATTTTCTGTGATTTGAAAGATATGTCATTTTCATTCTCTTTATCATTGTTGTAAAGAAATAAATCTTAACATTTTACTGTATAATCATTGACTGTAAAAGTGATGTACAGTTTATATATCTTATAACTACACAACTGTCATGAATAAACAGAATTTAACATATCCTCTACATTAAACATGACATTTGTAAATTCATCAACATTATGATGTGTGTGTGTGTGTGTGTGTGTGTGTGTAAAAGCTATCCTTTAAAAATCTCTGTTTTAGGCTGCAAGAACTCTCTACTTATTGCCCAGTCCAATTCCCTCATGAAGTATACTCTAAACTATTGCTCCCAAAGAAAGAAAAGGTTACTCCATTTTTAATGGCACACTAATGGTAAATGGAACAAGAACTACCTTGCACAGTATTTCCAAGGGTTGGCCTAAGCTGACTGTAATCACCTGGCATGGGGTCTTAAAGAGGTGGAAGCTTTCCTTCCTTGCTATGAAAACCTTAATGGAAAGAAACTGAAAAGCTACACCTGCCTTCATCCTCTCCCAAAGTGATTCTTGGGGTACAATCTTAGAACCAACAACATCAACCTGGATGCATTAGAAATACAGAATCCCAGGCCCTACTCTCACCACCGGAACACACACTGGAAGAGTGCAGCTCAGCAATGCACTTTAATATGCTCTCCTGGCCTAAGAACCAGTGTCCTGATCTTGCTCTCATTCAGTCCAGACACGATGTCACCACTCCTTAAAAAAAAGGAAAAAAATAGCACTACTCTTTAAGTTGAACTGCCTTCTGCAGTTCTCACATTCAGCAGACTAGAGGGTAAGAGTGGTACAATGCTCTGATTTCAAAGATTGATTGCTTGAACAAATGAGAGTCGAGAAGGAATGCTAATTGTCCACTCAATTAGGCTAATGAATTGACAGCCATTTGTATTTCCTGGATATCTGCTGGCCCTTCCATAGCTGGCTCTCTCACTCCTACTTACACTGGTCCAGCTGAGGAAATACTGGCAAGGTAGGCCCAGAAACAAGAGTCTTTCAGTCCAGTGTAACACGTCTTTCAGTCCAGTGTAACAGTCTAAAGCAGTGCTTCTCAAACCTGTGGGTCTTGATTCCTTTGGCCTTGGCAAAGGTCTACCTTCAAGAATATTTATTATAGTCCATAACAGTAGCAAAATTACAGTTTTTAAAGCAGCATCAAAAATAATTTTATGGATAGGAGTCACCACAGCTTGAGGAACTGCTGCATGCAGCATTAGGAAGGTTGAGAAGCACGGGTCCAAATAGAGAAAAGATTATGCACACACCTGCCAGTCAAGCTTTGGCTCAGGTAAGCTCCAGATGAGGCCCTACAGGTATGCAGCCTAGTCCTACTCTATCTTTCCACTTGACTCTTCCTGTGGGAAGAAAGTCACGCCATCTTTTCCAGACTGATTATTTAGTTCCAAGAAGGCAACTCCTTCAATCCATGGCACAATCAAATGGACTAGTAAAATCCTGGTAGTCTACATCAGATGAATTAGGGGCTGTTACTTTCTAAAACCTTAAACGTACCATTACGAGCACCAGGGTTTAAAAATGTGGCAAGAAATAAAATCCTAGTCAATACATACTTACTGGTGTCTACTAATGATGCTACCCTAACAGCCTGGCCTAACAAAACAGCCAGAAGAGGGCAACTTGGTCAGTCACAATTTTCACTTGCACATTACACAGCATTGGACCATTTATAAAAAGAAAAAGAAAAAGAAAAAGAAAAAGAAAAAGAAAAAGGAAAAGAAAAAAGAAAAAAGGAAAAAAGGAAAAGAAAACACCTAATTGGTGAGATGTCAAGTCTATACTGCCAAGTACCCAGAAAACCTGCAGCAGAGAGTGGTGAGTTCAAAGCCAGCCTGGAAGGTATACACAGCAAAACTCTAGTTCAGAGGGAGATAGGAAGAAAGGGCAATGGAAAACATGACATGAAAGCAGAAGGGGGACTATTTAGAGGCAGGAATGGGTAGGGCAATGGCAAAAATGGATGAACAAAGAATAATTATACATATGTACAAAGGTGGTGTAATAAGACCCATTACCTTGTAAGCTAACTTTAAGGACTAATTAAAAGGCTGACAAGATAGTTCAGAGGGCAAAGACACTTGCTTCTCAAGTCTGAGTTCCATTCCCAGAACCCACATAAAAGTGGAAGGAGAGAAGTAACTACACAAAGTTGTCCTCCAATATCCACGTGTATACTCTGGTATGCACAAACACACAAAAAAATGAAAGGGCCTGTACACACAGCTTTAATACCAACTCTTAGAAGACAGGTAGGCAGATTTCTTTGAGTTCAAAGCCAGTATGTCTACTTAGTGAGTTCCAGGCCTGCCAAGACTTCATAGCAAGAGACCTTGTCTTAAAATAAAATAAAATAAAATAAAAATAAAAATAAAAATAAAATAAAATGTCTTATCATTTAGATCTGCAAGGTGGGTTATTTTACTTTAATTGTGTAACAAGAGTGCAATAAAAAATAAGGTATCTATTCTATAGCATTTACCAACACAAAGCATCTCTCCTAATGAGACACTGCTCTAAACTTGTGCCTTCTAATAACCAGCATTTACAAATGGGACATTAGTATCTGCTGAGTATTAAAAAGCCGAGGCACTTAAGAGAAGGTCTAACTTGCACTCAAGGGAACTTTTATACTTCATAGGTCTCAAAAGTATTCAAATTTTTGATATCGAAATCAAGGGTCAAATCAAAAGCAAGGGTCATAATTTCCCAAAATGTGACTAAAATACTTCTTATAAGGTATACTTACCCAACCAGAGGACTGTTATGGTTTGGAAAGTACTGACCAAAACTACCTGCTGCCATCAGTGCAGGACTCCTCGACATTAAGGAGCTTCTGTGCACTGTAATCTCAATAGCTGAACACAGCCCATGACACTTCCTAGAACTGCTCATGAAGCCTTCCTCCTGGCCTCAAGACAAAATACAAACAAGGAAGAAGTTCAAGTTTCCCAGTTGCTCCTTCTTTCGCTCACAGCACAGTGGCTTACCAGTTCTCAGGACAGTTGTGTGTCTTTATTAGAGGAGACAAAATTGGACCATCAGAATATCTGCCAACAGAGTTTTTGTACTTGGCTTTTAAAAAAATATTCAGTAACATTTCCTAGGTATCATAATCAATTCTGCACCAGAGAGCCAGCTCTCTGAGGCAGGGAGTGGGGTCAGTAAATGTTGAGCAACAACAGTATAACAAGAAGATAGTTCCAATCTCTTTCACAGCCCTGTCTCTCTGGTTTTTCATTCTCTGAACATATGCTAAGGCAACAGCTAAAGCAAGACAGTACACACAGTCAAAGGTCAAAAGCTTACAAAAGCTTATTCCTAGTGCTCTGCAAACTATTCATCATAAATGACTTCAAAAGCAATTCTACGAGTTGACTGGTGAGTCCCAAGACCCTCGGTTCCTGAGTTTTGGTATACTCCTTGGTCACATCAAGAAATAAAGAAGCCTCTTTATAGACAATTGGAACATGGTGGCTCATGTCAATAATCCCAACACTTGGGGATTGAGGCAGAGGGATCATTGCTTAAATTCCAGGCTAATCTGGACTACATAATAAGTCAGTATGTCACTCTCTTAAGATAAAAAGGACAGAAACACACACATATATCCACAAAACCCTCTTTATAAATGAAATCTCTTATGAATGAATAAGCAGATACTATACATGACAGTCAGAACTTTTTATTGACTTGGTTTAGGCCACTGACTCCTTTTAATAACTAGAAAATAGCTCCTCACAGTTAACTAAGAAAGTAAACCGCTTTCTGAGTCATCTAACATCACCAGAACAGTGTTCAACATTTTTGACACACCCAATAGCATAGCCATTATCTAAATTAATGAAAAACAACAAGGGTTGAAGAGTACAGGAATAATCAGAACCCTCGTGAACTGCTTGCTGGTAGAGATGTAGAATGATACAGATGGTAAAGGAGAATCTGGCAGTTCCTCAAAAAGGTTAAAGGATTATCAAATGATCCAGCAACTCTGTTCTGGACTTAAACAGCAAAATCCAGACAGATGTGTACTGTACTCTCACATTCAGAGAGCATTAAACACAAAAGCCAAGATGTGAAAACAACTGAAATAGCCACGCATGGACACACAACAGAATGTTGTTCAACCATAAAGACGCATGCAATTCTAACAGATGCTACAACAAACCATGAACACAGTATGTGAAGTAAAGTAAGTCTAATACAAAAGAACAACTGTAAGACTCCACTTATATCATGAGCCTAGAACAGAGAAAATTCATAAAGACAGGAAGTAGACCAGGGGCTAGTTGTGGTTTAATGGACAGTTTCTGTTTAAGATGGTAAATACAAAATGTTCTGCAAACAGTGGTGATAGCTATATAACACTGTCAATTACACACTTAAAAATGGTAAAATGGTCCCAGGAATGCTGGCTCATGCCTGTAATCCCAGCACTCATGCATGAGGATGAGGTAGGAGAATTGGAACAAGTTTGAGGTGAACCTTAATAACACAGCAAGTAACAGATCAGCCAGAATCGCACAGTGAGGACCTACAACAAACAAATGTGAGACACTTTTATGTATATTTTACATTTTAAGTTGTTATTAGTAACACTTTATTATAAAGAACTTGTAAGGAAAAGAAAGACTGAAGTTTATCCATCTCAATGAGCAGAGTTAGAGCAGCTATGCTGAAACTGTGAGATTCACTTTGGATTTACACTTTAACAATCTATTATATTGGGATGGAGATGGTTCAGTGGTTAAAAGCACTGACTGCTCTTCCAGAGGTCCTGAGTTCAATTCCCAGCAACCACATGGTGACTCATAACCATCTGTAATGGGATCTGATGCCCTCTTCTGGTATGTCTGAAGAAAGCAATGGTGTACTCACATACATAAAATAAATAAATCTTTTTTAAAGAAAACAGTCTAGTATGTTTTTATATACTTATTCATCATACAAAAACAAAAAATCCATGACAGTTAAAACTAGAAAAGCAATTAGCTTTCTAGCTTTTTATCTCTTCTCATAACTCTTGTGTCTATTACTTGAGTTCCATCCTTTTTCATCACCTCATCACAGACTTGACCTTTCCTGATCTCCTATGTGTTATACCCATATGTGCATTATGTGTACATGCATATACACATTACAGGCTAGAAACTCATGAGGGGACATGTAGATTCCTTCTTTCTGAGATTGTGTGGCCTTAATTAATACAGTATGCAACAGATTTTCATTATCTATTTACCTGTTGATAGACAACTAGATTGGTTCCAATTCCTTGCTGTAGTGAATAAAGCAATAAATACTGAAAGGTGTGTGTACAAATTTCTAAGTATTTTAGGCAAGAAATGCTAATGCATTACACACTTTTTGAGACAGGGTTTCTCTATGTAGCCTTGGCTGTCCTGAACTCACTCTGTAGACCAGGCTGGCCTCGAACTAAGAAATCCACGTGGCTCTGCCTCCCAAGTGCTGGGTTTAAAGGTGTGCACCACCACTGCCTGGCAGCATTATACACTATTATCTAATTCATAGACCACTGTTTATTTTGATCTGTCCTAATCTTTACTAGTCTGTATTCAAGATTTTTTTCCAACATGGTTAGAGAGGTCTTGGTATCTGTTATCTTTAAACTATACACACTAACCATTCTAAAATAAGGGAACTGAGATTGGGTACATTGTTCACATCTACTATGCCAACATGCAGTAAGCAGAGGTAGGAAGATCTTTTTGAGTGTGAGGCCAACCTAGTTTATACACATGTTCCAGAACAGCCAGGGTATGTATAGAGAGATCTGAACTTTCCCAATAACTAAATTAAATAAATGTTTTTTCCAGAGGCTCAATGGAAGAAAGGAAGGGAACAAAGGAGCATGTGAAGGAAGGAAAGAAAAGACAGGGGAACAGAGGAGGAGACAGTAAAGCAGAAGTTTAAAACTATTGATTTGGATATGTATAAAGGTTATACAATGGATGAACCACAGAATTCCCTTGTTTGGCAAGAAAAGCAGCTTACCAGTCATCTAAGTCCCTTAGCAAACCAGAGCCCATCTGCCACACATGGTCCATCCTGCTACACCTCATTCATTCTCTGTAAAAATTCTTTCCCTTTTGAAAACTACTCTACTCTGGTCAAAATAATTCTTCAGACATTATTAATTTAGCCATTGCTTGATAGTACAGCAGAGCTAAGAGGTCACAAGACCTTTACACCACTGACAAAGCAAAGGCCTCTTCTGCAAGGATGCACTGGGAGCAAGGTCAGGGTCAAGAGCCCCACACAGCAAAGCCCTGCCTACAGCTTACACTTTGCTAGAGTCCCTCAGACTCAAGAATTTACAGACATGTAAATCCCCAAATAGACAATTACAGGTTGTATCAAGAATTATTAGCATAAGACTCTCATTGTTTATTTCTCAAGTCCTACTGCTGGTAGATCTTAGAGACAGACCAAAGACAAGACAAAGAAGACAAATTAGATACTTTTTTTTTTTTAAGATCAGGGGAGTGGACTGGAGAGGAGTTGAGATTATATGATAAAAATGCAGTGTATGTGTGTATGAAATTCTCAAAGAATAAATATTATTAAAAATAAAGATCAAGAGGTCTTTTGAGTAGCCACTGTGCTCCTCCTGCACTCCTACCCTGTAAACCCCTTTATTGCAGTCAATTCAAATATTCTATTAGCTTCACAGAATTTTAAGAATATAAGGGCTGAACTATGTTTGCAACCAAAAAAATAAATAAAAAGAATGAAAGTCACATTTTACTGAAAATCCTGAGGAACTAAGAGTATCTTCAGGTCTCAAAAGTGCTATCTCTTGGGGCTGGAAAGATGGCTCAGTGGTTAAGAGCACTTGTTAGCCAGGCGGTGGTGGAACATGCCTCTAATCCCAGCACTCTGTAAGCAGAGTCACAGTCTGTCTACAGAGTGAGTTCCAGAACAACCAGGGACACAACAGAGCAAAGTGTCTTGAAAAACAAAACAACAAAAGAAACACTTGTTATTTCAGAGGTTCAGTTCTCAGTACTGTCATGGTGGCACACAACCATCTGTAACCCAATAGTTCCAAGGGATCCAAAGCTCTCATCTGACATCTGTGGGCACCAGGCACGTGCACAGTGCAAATGCATATACGTAGGCAAAACACTCATACACATAATAAAATAATCTTTTTTTTTTCTTTTAAAAAAATGATCTTTCTCCTTGAACTTAAATCTTGGAGGCTTCTCACACTTTGTTCAGTTTCTTTGGAAGGCTAAGCTAAAAGGACATTTTAAGCAATAGGGAAGACATTAACGAATCACTTTAAGTTAGATGGAAGGGTTACTTGTTATTTCTAAAAACTAATGACTAGAAGACATTAGGGGCATTACACAGAGCCTGTGTTTTCTATTTAAACTGTTCCAGAGCACATGGGCAGGGGTAAATTCTTGACAGAAGCAGAGACTTCATTTCTAACCTAGCCACTCTTAGTGATTGCTATCAACAAAATACTCAGTTTATAGTTGTACTGCTGTTTACAGATTCAAAGCACATGATAGAATCTAGTGAAGTAACAGGAGTCACTGTTTTAGTAAAATTATACTGATGAAAGTTCATCACTTTCCCATGTTATCTATTTTATACTAATTTAAAAAACACACTTCAGCAAGAAAAAGAGATCTGTCTAAGGTCATCAACTAAATGATGCCTCTGAACAAACCTACCACCATAGACACTTACTCTCAATTCCCCAATGTCTAAAAGATTCCCAAATTCCCTTCAACCTAAACATAAACATGCATGTGCCTACCACCTTCAGCTAGGGTATCCCTGTGCTAATAGCCTCCCACCTCACAGATATTATGCCAGCAACTCCATCAAAGGGCTCCTACTACAAAACAGAACTCTCTCTGACAGTCAGGTGTGACTCTTCCCTGACCATTTTACTAAATCATGCTGCTAACTCATGAATAGAGATCTGCTAAGCACACAAGTACATCATCTAACTATAATCTTTACTTGGCTCTCATTACCTCGGATCATTCTAACATTTGCCTATACAGTTTTTCTCTCTCTAGTCCTTAGGCTTTACTTCTATTTTTGTTATGTTTTGAGACAAGGTTTCACTGTATAACCCTGACTGGCCTAGAACTGGATTTCACTATGTAGACCAGGCTGGACAACTCAAAAAGACCCCCAGCCTCTGCCTCTGCCTCTCTGGGATTAAAAATATATGCCAGCCACCACACACAGCCCTATTTCCTTAAAGAATCTCAGGCTGATCTTGATTCAATCCTTCTGCCTGTGCAAGTTGGATGCTAGCTCACAGGTATGTGCTATCATATCTGGCAAGAGGCCTAATTTGAAGTTAATCTCCCTTGCCTCCAGATCTTACTTAGCACTGTACTCCAAAGTCTTCTGTAATATCTAAAATATTCAAGATAACAAATGAAACAATCTTCCCACCCCTATCGTCCACTTTAAATAAACATGAATATTATACTAACCTCACCAGCTTCTCTGGCACCCTTGAGGTGCCTACAATCCAACTTCACTTCCCCTAAGGCTGGCCAACAGTGAGACTTTGTCTTGTGTGTTTTTGCTCACGTTTTTCTTCTTCCTTGCTTTCACTGATAGAAATCTCTGAGACTAATAATCACATTCCTTTGTCTATTTCACTATAGTGCCAAAACCAATGACAGAAACTAGGCAGCTTGGCAGACAATGAATGAAAAATCTCTGAAGACCACAGATCCTTGGGGACAATGAGTCAGAGGTAAAGCACTCTGACTTTCATACTCAATGAGGTCACCAGAGAGAAGTCTGACATTCAATATTTACTTATTGAGCACTGTATAGGTGCCAAAGTATCTTATAACAGCTTCCTAATTTGTCTTAAAAACACTATCAGATAGAAAAAATATTAAAAGTTGAACTCCTGAATTTTTTTTAATTCCCAGAAATCCTATATGAACTTGAGTTGATTTTAGAGACCTACAATAATTCTTATCTAGGGAGGAAAGGGTGAAGGAATAAGATTTAAAAGTAAAAAACAAAAACAAAAAAAAACAACTCAACCCATGCTTTGAACTGACACAGATGTCATTTGTTCAGACTGTTTAAAATAATCCATCTTCCTTAACAGATGGTTTTCTCAATTGTTCTACAGAAAGCTACAGAATACAGGAAGAGAAAGTATGATTAAGAGCAGCACTGCACCAAGATAAGGAGACACCTGAAGCACCCTCATAACTCTAGTACTCCTGTCCTCGGTGACTTGGGCTGCTCTTCAAAATTCACTGCTTCCTTCTTTTTCAGATTTTGCACTTTTCAATAACACAAGCTGTATCATGGCACTATAGAAACAGGTTATATGACAGGTTATACTCAGGGCTAGAAGACTACAGAGTCAAGTTTGGAGTCACCTCTTCTCAACTCAAAGACAAAAGCTGAGTATTGTTTTAGCTTATCGCCCAGAAAGACTTCTATGATAAGGAGAGTCTAGATTAAACACTCTGCTTAAGATGGACATAGTGGCCTATACTTGAAATTCTTACACTAGGGAGAGGCAGAGGCACCAGCAGCAGCATTATGATTTCAAGCTATCTTACTTGAGTACTGAGTTTCAGTCTGTGCTAAATTAAGACCCTGTCTCAAATAGTAAACTCTAGGGGCTAGAAAGACGACTCAACGTTAACAGTTTGGGGCTCATTCAGAGGACTGAAGCTTGGGTCTGAGTACCCACTTTGAATTGCTCACAACTGCCACTATAAAAACCCACACGCGTGTGACATACACAGACTTACACACACACAAAAATAAATCTTCATTCAGGGGGAAAAGACTGAGGCTGGTGAGATGGCTCCCTGGTCAAGAGTACTCACAGCTCGTAGATCTTCAGTGGGGTTCCCAGAACCCATAGCAGAAACCTTACAACGACTTCTAACTCCAGCTCCAGGATCCCAGTCGGCACATGACACACACAATACAGACGATACACATGCGTGTGCACGCTTGAGTATAAACACACACACACACACACACACACTTACTTTTTTTTTTAAATCCCAAAACAACAAAATCCAGACATAGTAACTTAAGCCTATGTCCCAAAGCTCAAGAGGCTGAGGCAGGACTGCTCAAGGTTGAAGGTTAGCCTTACACCTTCTGAACCCACAAGTTCTGGGTCAGCTTAGGCTACAGAGTAAACCTTGTCTCAAAAAAAAAAAAAAAACAAAACAAAACAAAACAAAGAAAAGCTCAAACAAAGACAATCCTAACAACTACCACCCAAAAAACTTTTTTTTTTTTTTTTTTTTTTTTTGAGTCAGGGTCTCACTATGTAGCCTATGATTTGCTATGTAGAACAGACTACTGGCTAGCCTAGTCTTTACCCTTTCTCACAGTTTACTTTTCTGTTGTTGTTGCTGTTCTTTTTTGAGACAGAGCCTCACTACTGCATAGCCCAGTCTGGTCTCAAACTAATGATCCTTATGTTTCAGCCTCCAAAATGTTGTGATTAATCACCATGCAAGGAAAGGGTTCTATTCCTTAAGTAAATATTGGGAACATCATTCCAGACATTGAATTGCCTTTTTACGTAAGAACTGTTCCATCTTACTTTGCAGGGATATTGTAATTCTGTATTAAACTTTATAACCAGAACAAAAAAGACAATCAATAAATGAAGGCCATTTTCTCAGATTCCTTCTTTGGTATTTAATCAAGTTCTTGGAATTCTGTTGTTATAAAGGTATAAACCCGAACCAAGTTCAGAATCTAATCCTTATACTTATTACAAAAACTCAGTTGCCTGGAATTAAAGTGAGGGATACTCAGAACTGAGACTATGACACAAGCCTACCATCCCATCTTCCCAGGACAGTGGTTCTCAACCTTGTGTGTCAAGACCCTCGTGGAGGCTGAATGACCCTTTCACAGGAGTCACATGTCAGGAATCCTGAATATCAAATATTAAGATTATAATTCATAATAGTAGCAAAATTATAGTTATGAAGTAATAACAAAAATAATTTTATGGTTGGGAATCACCACAAAATGAGCAACTGTATTAAAGGATTTTAGCATTGGAAAAGTTGAGAACTACTGTTCTAGAGTAGAGGAGAACTATAATTCTAATAAATACATTTACTCAGGCCATTCAAGGTTATTAACCACTCTTGTCTCTGTTTTCTGAGTGTGATTATGAATTATGCTGGCTTAATCAAAAAACTGATCTTAGAATTCACAAACCTGCCAGCTAATCCCTAGAACCCACATGTTGTCCTTTCCCCTCCAGATATGTGCCAAGATGAGCTCATGCATATAAAATAAAAAAAATAAGCCTGGGGGTTTGAACAATAACTGAGTTATTATGCTCAGCTATTTAAAAGGGGGAGGAAATCTACCAGTAAAGAGTGCATTTCAAAGCAGAAGACTGGGTTGAGGATGTAGCTTAGAGAGAATGTAGCTCTGCTGGCAGACTGGGTGATTGAACAGCATACACAAAACCCTGGGTCCCATCCCTAGGACCAAATAAGCCAGACATGGTAGTAAATGCCAGTAGTCCCAGCCGTAAGGAGATTTAGGCAGGAGGAGTTCTAAGATCAGCCTCAATACATAGTGAGTTCAGGGACAGCCTAAGATATGTGAGACCCTGTCTGGACAATAAATAAAATTGAAGGCAGAAGTCAACATTTGAAAGCATAAGTATCAAAATGGACCACAGCCAGAAACCACTGTCCACAGAATGCTTTGTTTAGCTCCTATACAAGGTTGCTTGATTTCTTTTTTTTTTTGTTGTTTTTGTTTTTTTGTTTTTTCGAGACAGGGTTTCTCTGTGTAGCCTTGGCTGTCCTGGATCTCACTCTGTAGACCAGGCTGGCCTCGAACTCAGAAATCCGCCTGCCTCTGCCTCCCAAGTGCTGGTATTAAAGGCGTGCGCCACCACGCCCGGCTCAGGTTGCTTGATTTCTGGAGGAGGAGGTTAACACTTTAAAATTTAGCACTTAATGTAGACATTTCAATGTTTCTAATTCCTACTATCACTCTCTTGCTGGTAAAAATCAGGCCAGACAACACTGGACACATACTCCTAAGATGATCACTGAACCCTGGTGAGACTATTTCCTCTACACCGTACTCCCTAGCTTGCTCAACTCTCTACCCAGACCATTTACACAAGCACCTAAGCTGAAAGATGCTCCAAATGATAGATCTCACACAAAGCCAATTTATGAAGGTAAACTCCAGGAATTTTCTTTCAGCAGTTCTGCAGGGATGCCAAGTAAAAGGTGGTTAATATTAGAAAGTTATTTAAAAGACTAGCACAAAAATGTTTTCATCATTTTTCATTACCATCAACAACAGCCTAAAACCTGGATCAATTCAACTACCACCAACTGGTGAGGAGAGAATCACTGTAGTATAGCCACGGGATAACTGACAAGGACCAAATTGACTCTGACAAGGACCAAACTGACACACGGGACATTTCAAGAGCATTAGAGGTCAGACTCAAAAGACAATGCAGTATATGACTTCATATATAAGAAATCCTATTGCTGCCTGTAATAAGACAAACCAATTTCATGCCTGGGGCCAGTGGTGAGGGAAGAGGGCTAACCACAAAAGAGGCACTATGAAGTACTGTACAGTGTGACAGCATTACAGATTTAGTCACAGCAGTGGCTAGATGATAGTATTTATTAAAGCTCAAAACTCTGTGAACTTTCTTCTATTTCTTTTAGGGAGGTGGGCAAGGACAGTATTGAGTCTGAATGAAGATTTATTTATGTGATGTTCTTTAATAATGATGAATTTAAAGAGTTAACTATTTGCAAATGGTGGCACATGCCTATCATCTTAGCACTCAAGAGACTCAGAAGGGTGGATTGCCATGAGTTCAAAGACAGCTTGGGTTACAGAATGTTTCGGACCAACCTGGGCTATATCACGAGTCCCTCTTTCAAAAAGCAAAATAAGGTATATGTAGTGGCACACTCCTTTAATCCCATTCCTCAGAGGAGAGGTGAATCTCAGTGAGTTCTTAGTCAGCCTGATCTACAGAGTGATCATGCTAGTAAGGCTGTTACATAGTAAGACAATGTCTCAAAAAATTTTTTTGTTTAAGTTAAAAAAAAAATGAAGGCTGGCTAGGACAGCTAAGTGGATAAGGGCACTTAACACCAGTCTTGATGATCTGAGTTTAATTACTTGGGACCTACATTGTGGAAAAGGAGAAATGGTCCTCCAAGTTTCCACCACATGCAAACAATTTCAAACACGCAATACAGGTACACGATCATAAATAAATGCAACAGAAATGAAAGTAAATTTAGAAAAGGTAACAAATAAGTGAAACAAAATTTCAAAATTAATTAAAAACTCAAAAAGCAAGATGAAAGGAAACAGTAAAAGTAAAATCTTGTAAGAGTTCAAAAAAAA
>JADRCC010262867.1:0-20110 GCA_019843855.1 Hylomyscus alleni | reverse complement strand
GTGTGTGTGTGTGTGTGTGTGTGTGTGTGTGTGTGTGTGTTCATAGAGCCCAATTGACAGATAATCTTGTGTGTCATTCTTCAGGTACCACACGCATATTGTTTGAGATGGGAGGTGTCTCTCATTGAACCTAGAATTCATTAACTGAGCTATTTTAGTTGGTCAGGGCTCTGGAGATCTGCTTATTCCTGTCTCCTTAGTGTGAAAATTGCAAACATACACCACCCTACCTGGTGTTTTATGTTGGTTCATGGGATTAAACTCAGGGCCTCCTTCTTGTTCATGAAGAAATCACTTTATTACCTGAACCATCTTCCCAGCTCCTAAAGACCCAACATTATCAAAAGAAAGAGACGTTTCTGCTCAGCAGGAATTGCTTTGGAAGATCATGGACAGGACTGGCATCTTTTCAAGGCTGGAAATAAGCAATATGGTAAAACAATGTAAGACAGGGAGACAGATGTGAGCTCATTTCTGGTAATGAGCTTCAGTGGGCTTCTTGTTTGGTGGGTTGGCCTGACATTTACATTTATGTCAATTGCATGGATTAGAAGGAGAACATCTCTTGTTGAGAAGACAATGGCAAGATGTGATGTCACAATGGCAGCTAATTGTTAAGAGCTATTGCTCCAGAATGTCAGCGAGGGACTGCATTGTTCAAAAGCTGGCATCAGCACTGTTATTAAATTGGGTTGTTCATGAGGGAATATAGTACATCAGTGTGTCATTCAGCCATGACTGAGTACATGTACTAGAAAGCATGTCTTGGTAAGCTTCTGACATTGTAAATCAAAGCAAGATTTAGTGAGCACCATTCCTTGGAAGGGGGCGATCATATATCCTACAGGCTTAGCTCAAGTAAGCTCAGCTTTCAATCCTATTAGGGTTCGTATTTCACTTTTATAGTTTGTTTTATGCTGTTGTCTTGTTTATTATATTTGGTTCTTGTACACAGAAGTGGGCCAGATGAGGATGATTAGTAATCAGTGCTAAAAACACAATCCTTCTAGGATCTTATTGCTTCTCTCTCATGCTTAGTAAATAGATAGCATCTACTTTTTTCTTTTAAACATATATATATATATATATATATATATATATATATATATATATATGATTTGAGTCATCTGACTTTGAATTCATTTCCCAGGTACCTTCTACCAGTAATTAGATGATTAAATATGAACCTAAACTGTGTGAGATACTTTTAAATTTTGGAAGGATAGGAAAGCTATTTGGGCTAAGAGCACAGAATTTTTAAAAATAATGCTTTGAGAATTTTGCATATATATACATATATGTGTATATCAAACATGATTAAATAAACGTTTGGTCATTCCACCTCAAACTAATATGATTTCTTTGGATTTTTTACATTGATTTTATTCATATCTTAATATTCATCTGATTTACATCAGAAATATTATTCATATCTTAATACTCATTTAATTTATATCAGAAATATTCATCAGTCTACCACTTATACTATTCTGTTTGCACCTGGAACAGATGCTATATCTATTTATTTAAATATTTCTTTCTTTAGCTCTCTACATTGATTAGCTGCAGAAGGCATCTGCTACCAACCCAGATGATATGAGTTCAGTTCCTAGACCTAGATAATAAAAGGAGAGCACCAACTCTCACAAGTTATCCTCTGGCTTCCATTTATGTTCTGTGGCATGTCTCCCTGACACATATGTGTGTGCCTACACACACAAAACAAACAAATGAACAAATAAATGAAATGTAATAAGGTTTCTACATACTTCCTTGTCTCCCCCAAAATACATCAGCACACATTTAAAATCTTAATTTAATTTAGGACTGAATTAATATTTATATGACATTAATATAAGAATTCTAAAACTTATCCCAATTGTATTTTGGCTTGGGAATAATTGTTTCATTTGAAATGTATCCTATGAATATTTTTAATAGCAGTGCCTTATTATGATTATACATACAAAGTCAATTACTGCCAAGTTGAAAATTTTAATGGAAGACATGTTAGAACAATGTAACAATATAAATAGGTAATAAATATGCATGTATTTATTAATAAAAGGAGGAAAGATCCATGAATTACAAGATTAGAGACTAGCCATAAATTACATAATTACATGACGCAAAAGTAGAGGAGTCACATATGTAAAACAGTCCCTTTTCTCTCCAGCGATACTTTTCCTTGCAGTCACATAAGATCACTATATGTTCCTATATGTTGACAACAGCACCATGCACGACAATGTGCTGAGTCATCAAATTTCAGTGAAATAGAAATGTCTTCACGCCCAACTTAAAGACAGTGTCTAGATGATTCTTCACAGGCACACTTTACCTCATTGCTGATTCTAAGACCTATCAAGCTGGGATTTTCAAACATCACAGGCCCTAAGGCAGAAGAGCTATAACTCTGGTAAGTCAGGTACCAAGAAGTGTAAAGTAAACTTTTTAAATAAAAAGATGGACATTTTCAAGACAAAT
Source organism: Hylomyscus alleni (assembly GCA_019843855.1). Classification (NCBI taxonomy): domain Eukaryota; kingdom Metazoa; phylum Chordata; class Mammalia; order Rodentia; family Muridae; genus Hylomyscus; species Hylomyscus alleni. The sequence continues at coordinate 17,623 of JADRCC010262867.1, read as the reverse complement.
ACATACATATATACATATATATGTGTGTGTGTATACACACACACACACACACACATATATATATATATATATATATATATATATATATATACATATACATATATATTCTTAGGTTGACAAGATTATTTTAGAAATAATTCCTGCATTGGCAAAAGAGGGAAAAAAGAAACCGGGGTTATTTTGCTGTTGACTCCCAAACTAAAAAAGTATGGTCACACTGTGTTAATAGCTTAGATATAAACTGGAAAAGGCATTACATTTGTGCCATGTTTTCATAAGGGAAACCGCAATATGTAATGCTTGAAAATTGCTGAAATCTTGGGCAACCACTGAGGTATTTAAAACATACACTACCCGGCTAAGGAGGTTTGCTCTCCTGAGACACCCCCTCAAGGAGGTACAGAAACACAGCCTGAAACAGAGTTTGGCTCTGCCTCACGCACCTTTAGTTTCTATTGAGTAAGAAGTAAAACTTTCCCCAGTCCCAAAGTTTCTCTGTTCTCTGTCTCAGTTCAGATGATATAACTAAGAAGCCTGTGCCCTCCCAGGAAATCTAAAGAACTTTGGGCATATCATAGCTGTTTACTGAGCAGGTGTTAAATGTTGGATCTCTGTCCTTATGAACAGAACAGACATTCCATGTACATGTTTACGCACCTTCTGTGGTGGTTTAGAATAATGTATGTCCTCCATAAACTCATGTGTTTGATCTCTTTGTCTTTGATCAGGTCACTGGAGTGATCATGAAACCTTAAGGAGGTTCAACTTCACTGGAAGCAACTTGCCACTGAAGGTTACTTAAAGGGTTGATAGCCTCATTCTACTTCCTGTTTTCCTTTTATGCTTCCGGCTGACATGCCCTGCTTCTCCAACCACACTGGAGTCTATCCTGCCATACCCTGCATTTTGAACAACATGAGAGTCTATACTGCTAACTCTTACATAGATTATTTTCAGTCATGATTCTAGGTTAAACAACAAAAGAATAATTAATATGCTTCTCTTGATTTGTACCCAAATATTCTTTCCTTCATTCCCTTCCTGTCTCTGTCTGTGTCTCTGTCTGTGTCTTTCTCTCTGTCTCTGTCCCATGTCTCCATCTCCCTCTCCTGCTAACATTTGTTACCTGTTGCAGAAACTCTTCAAGGTCAAAAGGGAGATTGTAACCTCAAGGCACTTGAAAATATCTTCAAAATGTTAAATAGTTTGCATCTCAAAACTCTTAAAAAGCTTTCCAATCTTTCTTAGGATAGTAAAATAGTGAAACGAGTTCTGAGAGCAACTTCTACATGAATTAAAACCCAGAAAAATTAAAACTTCAAGCCATGGAACCTGCAGGCATTGTGAAATAATCTCATGGAGGTTTTAGTTACAGTTTTAAAAGTCCTTCTTGGGCTAGGCACATAGTTTAGTGGCAGGGTTCTTGCCTAGCATGCAAGAGGCTCTGAGTTAATCAGCACCACACTGAAATTCTGCCTTGTACAGAGCTAATAGCTAAAATACCTACAGAACCTAAGTAGCTCAGCCACAAGCCAATAAAAAATCCAATTAGGACAATGACTCAAGGCCTGAAGAAACAGTTTTCCAAAAAGCCATTCATATTGCTACCGGATATATGAAAAAAAGCTTGTTAACTTCTACAAAATTGCAAGTTTTAAACAGCGATATGTCTATTCATACAATTTAGAGTAGATGTTTTCCAGAAGACATGAGTAACAAGTGTCGGGTGGGATACAGAATACAGGAAATGCTTTATTGTTGGAATGTACATTTGCATAGCTATTATGACAACAGCTTAGTTGTTTTCCCAAACAAATGAAATAAAATTTTCTTAATGTCTAGAAATCCCACTCCTGGGTGTAGAGGTAATACTGTTTACTATTACGTTAGAAGTGCTGTGCTTGTTATGGGAGTGTTCACAACAGACAAGACATGATGGCGATCTGCATGTTCAGTTGTAGACATATAGGTAAAGAAAATGTCTAGTTTGGAAGCTGGAGAGACGACTTTGTGGTTAAATGGGCCTTGGCCCTGTGAAGGTTCTACGCCCCAGTGTAGGGGAATGCCAGGGTTTGGAGGCAGGAGGAGGTGGGGTGGTGAGCAGGGGGAACAACAGGATTGTTTTAGTTTTTTTTTTTTTTTCGAGACAAGGTTTCTCTGTATAGCCCAGGCTATCCTGGAACTCACTCTATAGACCAGGCTGACCTTGAACTCAGAAATCCGATTGCCTCTGCCTCTCCTAAATGCTGGGATTAAAGGCGTGGGCCACCACTGCCAAGTACCTTTTTTTTTTTTTTTTTTGGAAGGGAACCTGGGAAAGGAAATATTGTAAATAAGGAAACATCTAATAAAAAATACCAAAATATTAATAAATATAATCTATCGGTTTGTCAAAAGGATAATTAACTTTTGGAAAGTGATGTGATTCAAACATGAGAAGGGGGTTAAGTCAGAAACTCTATTTGCTTGGTGTGGTCAATCAACAAAGTAAAAAACAGAATTCTAGATGATTCCATTTGGTAGTACAGAGGAGTAGTTGACAGAAGTTTATGATTGTTCCCAATAATAAATATAAGCAAAATAAAGCTTGTAAAATTATTTGCAATTAAAAAAAAAGAGTGCTTGATACTGTGGTGGATGATCAGCAGCTCACAAATGACTGTAACTTCAGCTACGGATGATCGAGTTCCTTCTCCTGGCCTCCACAAGCATGTTCATTCATGTGCACATTCCCACACACAGCTACGCACATCCACATGATTAAAAAGACCTCAAAAAAATGAACGCCACCGAATGCTGATTCATCTCTATGAAAGAAGAGAGTTCTGCCATTTAACTGCATAGACTGTTTATTCTGAACATTTCTAAGAAGTGGAATCAGAGCTGATTGTTGGCGATCCAGCTTGTTTAACTTAGCATAATGTTTTCAAAGTTCTTTTGGCATATGAATGGATGCATCTGCAGCATGTATCAGTACTTAAATCCTATTATTTTTTCTTTTTGTTTTTGATTGAGGAATAATATTTGTACATCTCAGTGGGGTATGTTGTAAAAATTCAATACATCCATACAATATGCAATAATCAAACCAAGAGTAAAAGACTTAAATTGGCTTAAGAATTTATCATATTTATGGAGGAGGAATTCTCTGCTACTCTTGAGATGCATCACAAAAACTTTTACCAGCAGTTACTTTTGTGTGCTATTGATTCAGAATCCATTTCTCCTAACTGTGCTTTGGGCCAATCAATTCTTTCTTCCTTCTCTTCCCACTACCCTGTTCTACTCTATCATTCTCATGAAATTGACTAGTTTTTTGTTGTTTTGTTTTGATTTTTGCCCACAAATGAGTGACACTATGTGCTATGTGACTTTCTTTTTTTTTTCTTTCTTTTTTTGGGGTTTTCGAGACAGGGTTTCTCTTATAGCCCTGGCTGTCCTGGAACTCACTCTGTAGACCAGGATGGCCTCGAACTCAGAAATCCGCCTGCCTCTGCCTCCCAAGTGCTGGGATTAAAGGCGTGCGCCACCACCGCCTGACACTATGTGACTTTCTAGGTCTGACTTACTTTGTTTAATAGGATGACCTTCATTTCCTTTCATGTTGTAAATAACAGGATGTTATCTCTTTTATACCTTAAGTAATGTTCTATGTAGTATCATACCAATTCACAACATAATTGTCAATCTATCTTTCAGTTGATTAAATTTAGTTTTTTTCTACTTTTTGATACTGTGAATATTTCCAATTAGCATATTTACCTGAAACTTTAATTTTAATCCCTTTTTATTGCATTCCTTATATCTGGTCACATTTCTCTAAAATAAATGCCTAGGATTCAATTATTGGAACATTAGTTACTTTTGATGTTGGCATGATAAAATACATGAGAAAGGCAACTCAAGAAACAAAAGCATTTATTTTGGACCAAGATTAAAGGGATACAGTTTATCTTGTTGGAGAAGAAAGACATGGCAGTGTGACCTTTATATAGGGTGGCTCTTTATAGAGATTCCACAGTCAAGGACCAGAGAAGGATTAATCCTAGTATTCACTTGACTTTATCCATTTCCCTTTTTTATTCAGTCCAGAAGTGCTAGACCATGGGTGAATAAGTTCTTCTTCCATTTTAAAACCACTCCAGGAAGTCCCTGCAGATACAACTAGTGGTAGATCTTCTCAGAGACTCTAATCCCAAAGAAGTTGACTATGAAGACTAACCACCAAGACAGAATTTTAGAGTGCATCTGTATATTTGACATTTTAAGAAATTACCAACTTGGTTTTTTTTTTCAAGCTTGATATCACATTGTACAAATCTCTTGTGAACTATAAAGATTCTATCCCCTCTGCATTTTATCAGTATTTAATATGTCCATCCTTTTCATTACAGACATGCTAAGGTATGCTTACTGATATGGTTTTTCATTGTGAAATCAATTTCTTTATTCCTATTGATGTCAAACAGCATTTTTTAAGACAGGGATTCACTATGTATCCACGGCCTGGAACTTGCTATGCAGACCAGGCCAAATTACCAGAGATCTGCCTGCCTCTGTCTCCTAAATGCTGAGATTAAAAGAAGTATACACACATACCAGGTCTAGTTAATATAGCTTTTCAGATGCTTATTGTCCATTTTTTAAAAAATCTGTTGTTTTATTGGATTGGTTGAATGAAATGAAATTATTTGTTTGAATGAAATTCATTGTTTCATTGGATCTTTAATCTCTATTATTGGATTGTAAAACACTAGTAGTATGTGACATTTATACCAACTAGTTTAAGTCTGTGGCTTCCATAATTATTTAAGATGTTAAAATTGTTGTTTTCAATTGAGAAAAAAGTTAATGAGATCTCTTTGTCTAAACCAAGTTGACCATGTGTATGCACAGTGAGAAAGGATGTCAATAGCTAATGCTACTACCAGAGGACTAAGTACATATGATCTAGCAAGGGGATTTGTTTGCTGGTACTTTGGCTCCTTTTTAAAAGTAAGACATTTTCTAGAAACTTCCTGGTTAAAGTAGAAAACTGATAACATGTTCTATGGTTATATTACTGGTCTATTTCTAAAACAAAATGTTTGTGATGGACAAGAGAAGAATATCAATACTTGAGGAAAAAACTCACCACTGTACCTGCTCAAGGTACATGGTGCAGGCCTGTTTTTCCTGGTCCCATAGGACACGGTGAGGAAAGAACCCTTAAAACATTCCAGCCTCAAAGTCTTCTTTGTGAAGTCAATGTGTTTCCAATAGTTAGTTTTTTTTCTCATTTAAAGAAATGTAAATCGTCTTCTTGTATTGATTTCAGGTGGCAAGAAATGAGGAAACCAACACACAGTTTTAACTTAGATGTTGAAATCTCATTTGGATTCAAGACTAGTTAGGTGAAAATCTAGTTGCAGTCATTGTAGTACCACCCAATGCTGCTGGCATGTAGCCATACTGTCTGTGCTCGATGGGGTTGCATTTTAAGAAAATATTATCTGCTGTTCACTCACTGAATCGTCATTGTCATAACTAGCCATTTCTATATCCAGTGTGAACTACGTTCTACTGTCAGGGGGACCTATATTCTAGTGCAGGTGACTTTGGAAAACATTCTACATGCAGTAAATGATAATATGCCACCTGGCTGATATGTGAATGTGTTGACCAGGTAGGGCTAATCAATACATTGTGCATTATTTCTCATTGCCAAGATAGCAAATACCTAAAAAATAGTAAGGTAATAGAGGGATGTCAATTTTGACTTATAGTTGGAAAGGAAGTTCATCATGGTGAAGGAGGGATAAAATTAGGAGCATTGTTCACATTGCATCTTTAGCTAAGGGACAGAGATGCAACAGGAAGTAAGGCCTGTCAATCAAAACTTAGGGTTAGCATGCAGAAACTTGAATGTACCAGTCAAACCATCTCCTAAACATCCCACAACATTTCTAAATATCACTATCAGCTGGAGTTCAAGAATTTCAAACATGAGCCTTTGGAAAACATCTTAGATTCAAACCACAATGCCCCATTACAAATAGACAAAAATAAGTTCTTCCTGAAGTACTATGTATATTATTTAGTCTGAATATTTTCTTTTAATATTTTATGAAATATAATCAAACCATAATTTTTTATTTGTGTGTGTGTGTTGTATAGCATGTGTTTGGGTTTATTTCAGAGAATGCTGAGAAACAATAAATAGTAAAGTAAGTGTAGTTTATGTTCATTTGCCAGCACCTGCTCTTGGTGTCTGTCTATAAAAGACTATTTAATTCATGGGCTGATTATTACATCTACTATCAGTGTTCTTGCCAGCTCTGCCATTAGTGTCATGAACTGTAATTTGTTGAGTCATGGTTGTGTACTATAATATTTTCACACTATCTCACTTCTTACTAGTATGTATAATATGGTAGGTACCATTATTTCAGTTTTAACAGTGAATTGTATATGTGTACAGTTGTGTATAAAGTAGGTATTGGGAAGATGTTAAATATTTTTCGATAAAGCTTTGTGTTTATGTCTATGTTTGTGCATTTCATGTATTTATCACCAGGTACCTATGTGTGCATGAGTGCTGTATATGCCATGGTGTGAATGTAGAGGCAAGAGGTTAACTTGTGAGAGTCTGTGCTCTTCTTCCATCCTGTAGGTTGTGGAGATCAAACTCAGGTCATCTGACTTGGCAGCATGGGCTTGTATCTGCTGAGTCATCTTGCTGGCTTATTTTGTACATTTTTGGTTTGTAAGAATTTCATGCACTGTGAATTGAAAGCGTACAGGGATAAGGGAACAGGATCTATTCAAAAGTTTCTATTTAGTGGGATTCAGACACACAAGGACTTTCCAGTTCCTTTTGTGTGTGTAACTCAAGAGAGGGTAGAAACTTTGTACGTATGAGAAGTTAGCTCATTCATTTGAAAAAACACATGGCTCCTTTTACTTTCCTTTCTGCTCCAGATGTCCATCAGAAAGCTTGTCCAAATGAGTAAAGTGCACACTAAATATTATTGATTGGCAGTCTATCTGGCATGTATCATCTTTGATAACTGAATCATAATGACAATACTTTGACTTATGGTTTTTGATCTTTGTGAGGAAAACAATTTAAAGTAACCACAACCTACCTATGTCTGTTAGAGGTATGAATCTCTTGTTGCTCCTTAGCATAATCTACTTATGAGAAAGACATAAACATGGAGTAAGAGGCTTACAGAATGGTTTGCTGGATGCTACACTCACATCCTAATTTGAATTGCTTGTGTGTCTGTGTCATGTATGTGTGTGTTGGGTTTTTTGTTTTCATTTTTCCCCCAATTATTATTCCAAGGCCTCATCTGAATCCTTCTGACATTAAAAATACTTTACAGAGACAATACTGTACTATAACTTGCAAAATCTTTAAAGTAGGATTCGTTTATCTCTGGTGAAATGGAAGAGAATAATTTCTGTGAGTCCTGTTAGTTCCTTCAAGCAATGCTGTTATACCAATTTGTTTAACAGAGCAAATTAAAATGTCACAGTATATATATTCCTGAGGATAACCACCACAGCATTTTAAAGCATTTGTAAGCACAGAATTTTGAAAAGAAAATCCAGAGATTAATTTGGCATGTACTTGCACAAGGAAGATAGTACAATTGTTCCCAAAACATGAGTTAAAAACAGATTTTAGGTTCACTTTAAGAAAGAATTGATTTCTTTATGCAGCAGTAAATGTTTCTTGAGTGCCCAGAGAGAATATAGATTAAGAAGAGTTGAAGACATGCCTTTGGTCATTAGAGAAATTTGGGAATAGAGGGCACAGATTCCATTATTCCTCAGAGAAAATTCAAAATGTGTTTCCTAGCAACTGTTAGTTGAATTCTACTTCCAAGGCAAGAATATCATATGGCAAAGAAAGACTTTCTCTTCAAAATCATTTCCAGGTAAATAAAGATGTTTAGATGGTCATTCTAGGGAAAGTATTAGTTTCATCATTTAGTATGGCAGCATGGTTTTAAAATATATTTATTTGGGTGCTCGACAGAAGGCTCAATGTCCTTGCATAGGGACCAAATTCAGCTCTCAGGATATATACCTAATCACTCAGAAGCACCTGTAATTGAAGCTCCAGAGTTATCTCATGAACTACTCTGGTCTCTATGTTTACCTTCACCCACATGCACAATATAAGTAATCAAAAAGAAAGAAAACCTTGGAAATACAGTTGTTTCCAATGTCTTGAATCTTTCTAACTACATTCTTGAAACTTTGAAAGTCCATTAAGCTGCATTATAAAGACAGCTGGTTTTCTTTTTTTTCTTTTTTTTTTTGTTTTTTTTTTTTGTTTGTTTGTTTGTCTGTTTTTCGAGACAGGGTTTCTCTGTGTAGCTCTGGCTGTCCTGGAACTCACTCTGTAGACCAGGCTGGCCTCAAACTCAGAAATCCTCCTGCCTCTGCCTCCCCAGTGCTGGAATTAAAGGCATGCCCCACTACCGCCCGGCTGACAGCTGGTTTTCAATGTCTGATAGCAGTCTCATGTTACAATGAAAATGAATTTTCTTATCCACATCCTCCTTACTGAGCACAAGTACAGTCTTTTCCTTCTTACACTTGTTTGATTTATTATGACAGACAAGACATAGAACTCCCCAACAGCACTTGGAATGTGGCTCAGCAGGTAAAGACTTTGCCTAGTAAGTGTGAGGCCTAAGTATATTCCCAACACCCACGTACAAGGTCATATGTGGTGGATCATGTTTTAATCCAGTTGTGCAGAAGCTATTGCAGACAAATCCATGGAGCATGCTTTCCAAAGAGGTTGAGCTCTAGCCTCCATATGCACATACATGCGCTGCCACTTACAGTAACAGGCCTACAGTAACAGTATACACCCACTGAGAATATATTAAAAGGGAGAACATATAATATTCATGGAAAATGATTAATCAGAAATATACAAGGGGCTGATAGGGTTTATGTGAGAGAGGAAAGTCAACAGGTTTCTCAGAGAACAGAAATGAAGGAAAGCTGTATTGTAAAATTCTTGAGAAAACTGAATTCCTAGCAGATTGAGGTTACAGCAGAATGTGAGATGTGCTGCTGAGAATAAGAGAGAAATACTGTAAGATTTACGTTGACCCTTGACCTCTTCTTGAAGTTCTTTGAGTTAGGAAAATGAATGGGCACATGGTCTGTAATTTAAAATGGTTTCTCAGTTGTAAGGACATGCTTGGCCTGTGATATATTAAGATAACAGAATATTTCATTTATTCGTAAAACAGAGTCATTCCAAATATCAAAGATTTTGATAAATTCATCTATCCCTTCACTTTATTCTGAAAGAAAAGAAAAATAATAAATCATCTTTTCAACAAAAGGTCACTTTTGGTAAAAATTCAACTCTAAATAAAAGATTTTATTTTTTTCATTTCATGCATGCACATGTGAGTACAGGTACCCCTGGAGGCCAGAAGAGGCAGTTGGATCCCTTAGAGCTGGAGTTATATACAATTGTGAATCACTGGGCTTGGATGCTGGGAAACCAACTTGAGGTCTCTAGAAGAGCAGTGTGTGTTCTTAATTGTTAAGCCACCTCTAGAATTCCATGAAGAATCAAAATCTTTGTCATAATTATCTTGGTCAAATTATATTTTAATTCTCTGTTTTGCCTGTACATGTTCAATTAGAATCAGACTATAAATGAATAAGAGAGAGAGGGACTCTCCAACTTGTAGTGGTAGCACAATCTGATAAACATACTACAAAATAAAACTATTATTAAATGTCTTATTTGGAACAACAAGAAGTTGAAACAAAGGAACCCACGACAAAATCCAGGGTCCTGAGTTTGGTTTCTGAAGGTAATGTAAAGATGGGAAGAGAACCCAAACCACAAAGCTGTATTCTCATTATCACATGTGTGGCATGATATAGGAACTCCACAGCTAAGACACATACTGTAGATATACAAAGTAATAATACAATTTTAGAGAAGAACTAGCCTGCCTTACCTGTTGATAATCAAAGTTTAGAAAAATGGTTTGCTAAACAGTATTAATAAGGTCCTTTCAGGCCACATTGGTGACTCGCAATCGTAGGTGACTCAAGTAACTGATTGCTCCTGCTCAGTATAGTGATGTCTGGTGGCACTATATATCTGCAGCTTAGGAGAAGGTAAGAATTTGAAATAAAAACTAGAGTTGGCACTGAATTTATATAATTTTTACACTACTGCTTAGTGAAAAAGTGACTAGATAAATTATTATATATTATATATAACATATATAATATATAATATATATTATATATAACATATATAATATATATTATATAACATATATAATATATAATTATATATGATATATGATATATGGTATATGGTATATGATATATGATATATATATATATCATATATCATAGACATTATATATAATATATATAATGTCCGTATATAATATATTATATATTATATATAGACATTACAAAGTATTTGACTCTACATCATTCTTAAACCTCTTTGTAAAAACTGTGTCTTCCCCTATGATAGAACTTTATATCTATAGGGTAGACAGCTGGAAATTTAAGATGGGGGCAAATATCAACTGAGATTCGAAAAGTGCAAAGATAAACTAAAATCCAAATAATTGTTTTGCTTTGTTTTGATTTTAAGTCCTGGTGGTTCAAGTGTCCTATGGTAACCAAGGTTCCTTGTGGACAACACAAGCACACACCCATGCCAGGAGCTTGGAAAGCCAAAGAAAGACTGAGAAGAGAGTGGAGCAACCCTACACCCACTACCACCTCCTATCGGATATGGGAGAGAGTGGGCAGCACTATTTGTGCCAACCACAAAGCCGTAGTAGGAAGCTCTCTTTTGGCCTCAGTGACTGAAAGATTTGGGGAATGGAAATACTTCAACTTCATTATCAGAAATGGAATAATTTGGCCATTTAAGTCCAAGACAATATACTAGCTTATGTCACAGACAATCGCTGTATAGTATTTGAAGATTTATTTTTATTTATGTAAATTGTGTATGTGTGCCTTGTGTGTGTGTGTGTGTGTGTGTGTGTGTACATGTGTGTGTTTGCTTATCAAAGCTAGAAGATTGTGTCAGATTCCATGAAGCTGGAGTTAGTTATTTTTAAGCTGCTTGATGTGGGTGTTGAGAACTGAACCTAGGTCCCTGCAAGAACAGAAAGTGTTCTATACTACTAAGCTGTTGCTCTAGTCTGGAGCATACCAACATTTAAATGGAGTCAGATATTTTCTCTGCACTTGCTTCTCTCATGTGTAAACTAGTTTTAATGGATAGTTATAGAATTAACTGGATAGCATGTGCTAGACCTATTATAACAAATATGACTGGGTACCCTGTGCTGGATCTAATAGAATGTGTATGGCTGACTTTTGTGGCTAAGAGCACCAATTGCATTCATTTCCTATTAAATAGCATTGTATATGTAGCATAGTTACATTTAATTAGAAAACAGCTGGTTGATAAGTAATGTGTATGATTGAGAACTCATAAAGTTTATTAGCAAACAGCTTATCTTTTGTGTGTTAAACATATTCAGAAAGTTTTACTGATATCTGTTCATTGTCGCAGTGACGAGTTTCATAAAGACATTTCCTTTTGACTATTTCATGCATTTGCCTGCTTTTTCCCACATACTACTCCTCTTTCATTATCCAGATAGTCTAGCTACCATGTTCATGAAATATAGGGCATATATTATATGGACATACATTATACATGAAAATATTGTATATCTTTATGGGAAATTATAAAAATAATATTTTATAGCTATGAGAAATTATACTTCATATTGAAACATAAGGCATATTTTCTGACATTAAATATGTAGTTAATATTTAACTTATGTATGTTTCCATAAATATATATACAGGTGTTATAACTTAGGCACATATTTCATAAAATCTAGGTACTCCATGTGAAAAAGAACCTTTTCACCAGCATTGTTATGAGTTTCCTTAGTGATACTCATTCTGACTGATATAAAACTGTGCTAATACACAAATTAGTAAAATACAGCGTAGGGACAGTTGCAATAATCTACATCTCTGGAAAAAATGGCAGCTACATAGTTAATAATGTCCAAGTGAACAGTCTCACAATAGATTCAATTTTGGTTTGCATTTATGAGATTAGAGGAAAAATATTCATCTATGATATAAACTGTCTTGGGTACTAAATCACACTATAGATCACCCTGTCTACATGAACAAGTTGACACTCTGTGATAGCATTTATATAAGCTTAATTACTGCATCTCTAGGCAGCAAAAAGAATAAGGTTCTTGTCTATCATGATGCTAATGTTGGTATCAATGAGGCCGAGCTTGAATCTGCAGGACAAACACAAGGCTTAATACAGCAGTGGGAGAAGCACAGTCTGGCTCAGGGGATATGGTCCTAAGGAGTTTCTTGAAGATCTGTGTCTGGGACCCTGCTGAGCTAAGAGCTCACTAAAAAGGAACAACTCTGAAACAGGAATCAAATAGAACAAATTACAAATCAAATTTACAAATGGCCTTGAAGTAAAAATATAAAATAGAGAAAGGTAATATAAATTTCTTTCATATTTGTTCTCATGATATAAGAAGGGTATCTTTATGGTGATAGAAGTACCCAGGACCCAATAAACAAACACACAAACCCTAGGTCTTCTACTATCTTACTGATAGATGCTCTTGCCATAAAGTAATGTATTAATATATTTATTTTGAGATGTGTAAATGACTAGACTGCTCTCCTTAGAGAGCATTATGGATATTAAATGTGACTCTGAATCTGATAACAATTACAAATTAAAATTTTCATTTCATGTGCAGACCTATATTCACATTTTTTCTTTTTTCTCTTTCTTCCTATTAAAGAGCAGTTTGATAAGCATTTGAAGTTCTGTGTGAATGGTCAGCATTTCCTTACCACATAGAATTTACTTTTAAGGGGATAAATATAAAACAACTAAAGTGATGGTTCAATAAAGGAGAGCCAGTGTTGTGGAGGGCAGTGGGTAAGAAAAGGAGAAACAGAATGACCTTGAGGAGTGATGTGGTGACAATGTTCTAAGCAGGATGAACACTCAAGATTTTCATAAGCAAGCGGCATTTGATTGAAGGGAGAGGAAATGGAAGAATGATAGTCCTGGGTTTCTGGAAGAAGAAACCTGAGCAGATCAGAGAACAAATGCAGAGGCTCCAGACTGGGGGCATGATGGTGTGTGGGCATTCTCAGCAGCTCTGTGAGGCAGAACAGAGTTAAAAGCAGCGCTCTAAAAGACAGTGAAGAAACAGGTCACATGCAGCCCTCAAGGTCATCATCAAAACTGTGACTTCCCACTGAATGTGGAGAAGCAGGAAATCCATGGGTAGATTGTGCTCAGTATTACACCCTGACTAGATGATAATGACCAATTGTTAAGATCAGCAGCTACGAATGTATATTAAAATGACCAAACCATGAAATGATTGTACCTGGGAACAAATGGTAATTAATACAGGAAGTACTGAAGTTTGAGAAGGTGTTGAAACTCAATGTTAGCAGAGAGTAGACAAGCTTAACTTGTGAAAGATGCTGAGAGGGCGAGTAAACAAAGGCCAATGAAAAAAGCAGAATTGAAATTAAGAGGGGTAACATGGGGAAGTCTATCGATTGTAGTGATGTGCTTAGAGATATTTTAGTTTGGGATGTTTATAGATGCAGATTAAAAAATCTAAACACAGATGGGGAGGAACCTTTAGTAAAATTTTGGGAGGATATATTTAATTAAATATATAAATATGGAGATTATTATAGTAGTGATGAGTTTTATATTGAGGATGCTGTTTGAGCCCTCTAAGAAGAAAAGACAGGGAAAAGAGATGTGAAAGCATGAGCAGAAATTTTAATTGAACATTACCAAGCAGAGAAACCATGTTGAGGTGAAGCACAGAGTTAAGAATTCATGCTCTAGTCATAAGAAGCAGATGGAGATAGGGACCTGGGAGTAAGAGGACATGGGGAAGGAAATGGGGGCTTCAGGACCAGTTGTGATGAAGGACAGCAGAGGAGGCATGGTGGCCATGAAAATGAATGGGAAAATGCAGCTGATAGGGGTAAGGAGGTGGGCAGAATCTCCAGGCTGAGACAGAGACCTTAGAAAAGGAAGGGACCTGAGAGTCAATGGTGGTGATCTTAGCTGTGACGCACTACACTGGGGATATGGAACCTGAAGCAGCCACCTTCTGTAGCCAGGCAGGAAATCCAATGGTATCATGGAGACACCCCCATACACAAAGCTTTCAACCCAAAATTTATCCTGTCTATAAGAAATGCAGGCATGGGAGAGGAAGAAGAGACTGAGGGAATGGTCAACTAATAACCAGCCCAACTTGAGACCCATCCCATGGGCAAGCACCAGTCCCTAACACTATTAATGATACAGTGTTAAACTTGCACAAAGGAACAAGTTGTCGTCTGATAGACACCACCCTGAAGCTAACCCAGAAAAAAATACCCACAGCCAAACAGTGGATGGAGCTTAAGGGATTTTTTTTTTAATTGGATATTTTATTTATTTACATTTCAAATGTTATCCCCTTTCCCGGTTGGTTTCCCCTCTAGAAACCCCCTATCCCTGCCCCCATCCCCCTGCTTCTATGAGGGTGCTCTCCCACCTCCCCACACCCCCACTCACCCACCCCCTCCTCCCAGTCCTGGTATTCCCCTACACTGGGGCATCCATCCTCCACAGGATCAAGGGCCTCTCCTCTCATTGATGCCCAACAAGGTCATCCTCTGCTACATATGTTGCTGGATCCATGGGTTGCTCCAAGTGTACTCTTTGATTGGTGGTTTAGTCCCTGGGAGCTCTGGGGTGGGAGTGGGGGGTTGATATTGTTGTTCTTCCTATGGAATTGCAAATACCTTCAGCTCCTTCAGTCCTTTCTCCATTGGCGACCAATGGTTAACTGCAAGCATCCATTTGTCAGGGTCCCAGAGCCCCTCAGGAGACAGCTATATCAGGCTCATGTGAGCAATCACTTCTTTGCATCCGCAATAGTGTCTGGGTTCTGCATATGGGATGGTTCCCCGAATGGGGCAATCTCTGGATGGCCTTTCCTTCAGTCTATGCTCTATACTTTACCTCTGTATTTCCTCCTGTGAGTATTTTGTCTCCTGTTCTAAGAAGCACTAAAGCATCCTCACTTTGGTCTTCTTTCTTTATGAGCTTCATATTATCTATGAATTTTATCTTAGGTATTCTGAGCTTTGGGGCTAATATCCTCTTATCAGTGAGTGTATACCATGTGTATTCTTTTGTGTTTGGGTTACCTCACTCAGGATGATATTTTCTAGTTCCATCTTTTTACCTAAGAATTTGATGAAGTCATTGTTTTTAATAGCTGAGTAGTACTTTATTGTGTAAATGCACCACATTTTCTGTATCCATTCCTCTATTGAAGGACTTCTGGGTTCTTTCCAGATTATAAATAAGCTATTATAAATAAAGCTCCTATAAACATAGTGGAGCATGTGTCCTTGTTATATGTTGGAGCATCTTTTGGGTATATGCCCAGGAGTGGTATAGCTAGGCCCTCAGTTAGTATTGTGTACAATTTTCTGAGGAACCACCAGACTGAATTCCAGAGTGGTTGTACCAGCTTCCAATCTGACCCACAATGGAGGAGTACTCCTCTTTCTCCACATCCTTACCAGCATCTGCTGTCACCTGAGTTTTTGGTCTTAGTCATTCTGACTGGTGTGAGGTGGAGTCTCAGGATGGTTTTGATTTGCATTTCCCTGATGACTAAAGATGTTGAACATTTTTATAGTGCTTCTTGGCCATTTGATATTCATAAGTTGATGAAGGACCTTCACATAAAACCAGATACACTGCAACTAATTGAAGAAAAGGTGGGGAAGAGCCTCAAACACAGGGGAAATGTTCCTGAACTGAACACCAATGGCTTATGCTCTAAGACAAATGGAACCTCATAAAATTGCAAAGCTTCTGTAAGGCAAAGGGCACTGTCAATAGGACAAAATGGCAACCAACAGATTGGGAAAAGACTGTTACCAATCCTATATCAGATAGAGGGCTAATATCTAATATCTACCTATGTGCTGGAGGGGGTGACTGGGAGGAGGAGCAGTGAGAGGGATTCAAAATGAATAAGCTAATTAATTAATTAATTTTTGAAAATTAATTTATGTTCCACTTAGCTCTTGATGCATGCCCTGGATGGTTTGTTAAATGAGCATTTGGTTACCAATGAGTCCCATGCTATGTGAAAATATTTTTATTTAATCCAGGTAAGGAGGTTGCATTTTATTTGTATGATATGTTCTATAAATTCACCAGCCTACAATTTCTGGTGCTCGTGTTATACATGTATTACTTATTGACCTAAATAAGGCCATGAGTGGCACCATTTATTTGTATGAATATGCTATTTATAAGCTAGACTCATGATTCAAGCTGGAGACATGATCATTGAATGCTTACACAAAAATAAGGCACAGAGTCATTCAACTCCTGTAATTATAATCAAAATTAGACAATCTGATCTTTTTTTAATGTAGAACAAATTGAAGCAAGGCACAGTTGGAAGCCCTTGATGCTTGAGAGTATAGAATACCCTAGACTAAGGCACATCTTGCTCCCCATAGGTCAATAAATTAGTTGAGAGATAAACATACGTATGAATGTCAGAAAATAGATCCAATTAAGACAAAGCCCAAGAAATTATCCTGTCTGAGATATGATAGAGGTTTTCTTTTTCTGTTTATTTTCTTTCTTTTAGACATAAGGTGTTGGAAATAATGAGGGATCTCTTATGGGGGAGTGACATACAAATGGTGATAGTTTGCTCAGATGAGGACCAAGACATATTGCACCAGGAAAGCAGTATACATTACTTAATTACTGCTGTGATAAGCATCTTGACTAAGGCAGTCTGTAGAAAGATGTGTTTGTTTGAGTGGGGTCCATAAGTCAGCAGGTGACACGGTGGATGGATCTGGAAGCTGAGAACTGAGATTTCATAGTACAGCACAAACTACTAGACTGAAACGATTTCTCCAATAAGTTCACACCTCCTAGACCAACCCAAACAGCTTCACCAAATGGAGATCAAGCACACGGAGCTAGAGCCTATGGGGAGCAGTCTCGTTTAAACCATCACTGAGACTGAGGCTGGTGACAGTCTGTCCTAGAAAAGTATCACCAGAATGGTGCGAATAAAACTCTGGCAAGATTAGTTTATGAATGATAGGAAAGGCAAACCTGAGACAGGTCTTCTTCCAGTGCCAGGGTTAGAGAGTTTTTTTAAGATAAAAAAGAATAAAAAGTAATAAATGATTAAAGTCAGATGTAAAGTTGAACAATTTTTTTTTCATTTTAATATTTTTAAAGGATTCACAGCATTTATTTATGTGAACTTTGTGAGTGTGTGTGCATGTGTAAAGTCATATGCACTTCTGCATTTGGTTTACAAACATTTATATTTAACCTCTGTTATTCTGTTTCTTCTGCAATCTTCCTCATTTAGTAAAAAATCAGAAAAAAAATTATATTTCTGTCTTAACATTGTAGTTGAATCCTTTTCTAATGCCCCCCCCCCCCCCCCCC
>JADRCC010262862.1:2646-18397 GCA_019843855.1 Hylomyscus alleni | reverse complement strand
TTTTTTTTTTTTAATTGGGGAATTGAAGCCATTAATGTTAAGAGATATTAAAGAAAAGTGATTGTTAGTTCCTATTATTTTTGTTGTTAAAGGTAAAATTATGTTGTGTGGCTATCTTTTTTTGGGTTTATTGAAAAAATATTATTTTCTTGCTTTTTCTATGGTATAATTTCCCTCCTTGTATTGGAGTTTTGCATGTATTATTTTTTTGTAGAGCTAGAGTTATAGAAAGATATTGTATAAATTTTGTTTTGTCCTGGAATATCTTGGTTTCTCCATCTATGGTAATTGAGTTTTGCTGGGTATAGTAACCTGTGCTTCAATTTTTATTCTCTTAAGGTCTGTATGACATCTCAGGATCTTCTGGCTTCATAGTCTTTGGTGAGAAGTTGGTATAATTGTAATAGGTCTGCCTTAGTAGGTTGTTCAACCATTTTCTCTTATGGCTTTTAATATTCTTATCTTGTTTTGTGTATTTGGTGTTTTGATTATTAAGTGACAGGAAGGATATCTTTTCTGGTCCAGTCTACTTCCAATTCTATAGACTTCTTGTTTGTTCTGGGCACCTCTTTCTTTAGGTTTGGTTATGCTTATACCTAAGTAACGCAAGGACTCAAAAGGGAAGAGAATTTCAGACCAATTTCCCTTGTGAATACCAATGCAAAAATACACAATAAAATTCTTGCAAACTGAATCCAAGAACACATCAAAAAAATCATCCACCATGATCAAGTAGGCTTCAACTAAGGAATGTAGGAACTGTTCAATGTAAGGAAATCCATCAATGTAATCTACTAGAAGCAGGAGGAGGTAAGTTAGCAAGCAGGGAGATTTGGGATGGGATGGGGAGGGTGGTTCAGAGGGGATAAAATTTGCAATGTAAATAAAGAAAACATCTAATAAAAAACAAACTCAAAGAAAAAATCACATGGTCATTCCATTAGATGCTGAGAAAGCATTTGACAACATCCAACACCCCTTCATGACAAAAGTCTTGGAAAGCTCAGGAATTTAAGGTATACATCTAAACATAATAAAAAGCAATTTACAGCAAACTAGTAGCCAACATCAAACTAAATGGTGAGAAACTTGAAGTAAGCCCACTAAAACCAGGGACTAGGCCAGGCTAACCGCTCTCTCCGTATCTATTCAATATAGTACTTGAAGTCCTAGCCAGAGCAATTAGACAACAAAAGGAGGTCAAAGATACAAATTGGAAAGGGAGAAGTCAAAATATCACTATTTGCAGAGGATATGAAATGTGCTTAAGTGACACCAAAAATTCTACCAGAGAACTCCTAAGCCTGATAAACAACTTCAGCAAAGTGGCTGGATATAAAATTAACTCAAGCAAATCACAGGCCTTCCTCTACACAAAAGATAAACAGGCTGAGAAAGCAATTACAGAGGAAACAACATCCTTCACAATAGTCACAAATAATATAAAATACCTTGGTGTTACTCTAACTAAGCAAGTGAAAGATCTGTGTGACAAGAACGTAAAGTGTCTGAAGAATGAAATTGAAGATCTCAGAAGATGGAAAGATCTCCCATGCTCATATAGTAAAAATGGCCATCTCACAGAAAGCAATGTACAGATTCAATGCAATATCCATCAAAATTCCACCTCATTTCTTCAGAGTTAGAAAGAGTAATTTACAATTCATCTGGAATAACAAAAAATAAAACAGACTACTGAAAACTATTCTCAACAATAAAAGATCATCTGACAGAATCACCATCCCTGACCTCAAGCTGTATTATAGAGCAATAGTGATAAAAACTGAATGGTATTGGTACAGAGATAGACAGCAAGATCAATAGAACAGAATTGAAGGCCCAGAATTGAGCCCACTCATTTATGGTCACTTGATCTTTGACAAACGAACTAAAAACCACCCAGTGGAAAAAGGACAGCACTTTCAACAAATGGTGCTGGTTCAACTGGTGGTTCGCATGCAGGAGAATGTAAATTGATCCATTCTTATCTCCTGGTACAAAGCTCAAGTCCAAACCCACATAAAACCAGATACACTGAAACTAATAGAAAAGAAAGTGGGGAAGTGCCTGGAACAAACAGGTACAGGAGAAAATTCCTGAACAAAACACCGAAGACTTATGCTCTAAGATCAAGAATCGACAAATAGGAGCTAATAAATTGCAAAGTTTCTGAAAAGCAATGGACACTATCAATACAACAAAATGACAACCTACAGATTGGGAAAAGATCTTTACCAATCCTACATCCAATAGAGGGCTAATATCCAATATATACAAAGATCTGAAGAAGTTAGACTCCAGAGAATCAAATAACTCTATTAAGAAATGTCGTACATGAAGTGGGTTTTTCCACTATCTGGATATCCCTGGTGTCAAAGTGAGGATGCCTCAGTCCCACTTGGGACGGAGAAGATAGCAATGAAAAATGGGGAGAGGGAGGGAGGGACCTGGGAGGGAAAGAGGATGGGAGAGGAGAGGGAATCAGAGGGAGAGGGCAACATGATCTGGTATTGGGTGAGAGAAAAGGACTGAAGCCCTGAGGGCCAGCAGGAAGAATGGAAACAGCTAACCTCAGGAGATAGGTGGTTGGGGGACCCTCCAGAATGAACCAGAGACCTAGGAGGTGAGAGACTCTCAGGATTCAAAGGGAGGGACCTTAGACGAAATGCCCTACTGTAGGAAGACTTATAGAACCCACCTCCAGCAGGAAGATAGGAATTCAAATGAGGAAGATGGGGGATCATCCCACAGTCACAAATCTGACCCATAATTGTTCCTGTCTGAAAGAATTTCAGGGATGGAAATGAAGAGAGGCGCCTGAAAAAAGAAGATTCAACGACAGGCCCAAGGTGGATTTAGCTCAAGTTGAGGTCACAAGGCCTGACACTATTATTGTGGCTATGGAGTGGTCACAAAAAGGGACCGAGCATGAACGCACTCTGGAAGACCCAACAAGTAGCTGAAAGTGTTAGGTGCAGATATTTGCACTCAACCAATGGACAGAAGCAGCTGAACCCCTTTGTTGAATTAGGGAAGACTGAAAGAAGCTGAGGAGAAGGACTATCCTGTAGGAGGACCAGTAGTCTCAAGTAATCTGGACGCCCCCCTCCCCAAGATCTCTCAAACACTGGACCACCAAACAGGCAGCATACACGAGCTGATATGATTACTCCAACACGCATATAGTAGAGGACTTCCGGGTCTGTATTTATTCAGAGATGATGCACCTAACCTGCAAGGCCCCTGGGAGTTTAGAGGTCAGGTGGGGTGGGGGGTAGGAACATCCACGTGGAGACAGAGGGTTGGGCAGGAGGTATGGAATGTGGAACAGTTGGAGGGAGGATGGATTGTGGGAATAAAATATGGAGTTTAAAAATTAATTAATTTAAAAATAGGGTATAGAGCTTAAACAAAGAATTTTCAAATGAGGAATATTGAATGGCTGAGAAGCACCTAAAGAAATGTTCAATATATTTAATCATCAGGGAAATATAAATCAAAACAAGCCTGAGATTTCACCTCATACCAGTCAGAATGGCTAAGATCAACAACTCAGGTGACAGCAGATGCTGTAGAGAATGTGGAGAAAAATAAATACTCAACCATTGTGGGTGGGATTGTAAGCTGGTACAACCACTCTGGAAAACAGTATGGTGGTTCCTTGGAAAGGTGATATAGTATTACTGGGTGACCCAGCTATACCACTCTTGGGCATATAGACAAAAGATTCTCCAACATATAACAAGTTCAGATCCTCCACTATGTTCATAGCAGTCTTATATATAATAAGCAGAAGCTGGAATGAACCAAGATGTCCTTCAGCAGAGGAATGGATACAGAAAATGTGGTACATTTAAACAATAGAGTACTACTGAAATATTAAAAACAATGAATTTATGAAATTCTTAGACAACTGGATGGAACTAGAAAATATCATCCTGAGTGAGGTAACTTAATCACAAAAAAAAAAAAAAAACCACACATGGTATGCGCTCACTGATAAGCCCAAAAGCTCGAATAACAAAGATATAATTCACTGACCTCATAAAGCTCAGGAAGAAGGATGTCCAAACTGTGTGTGCTTTGTTCCTTCTTAGAAAGGGGAACAAAGGTTCTTACAGGTTCAAATATGGAGACAAAGTGTGGAGTAGAGACTAGAGGAAAGGTCATCTGTAGTCTGCCACATCTGGGGATCCATCCCATATATATTTACCAATCCCAGACAGACACTATTGTGGATGTCAAGAAGAGCATGCTGACAGGAGCCTGATATAGCTGTCTCCTGAAAGGCTCTGCCAGAATCCGACAAATACAGAGGTGGATGCTCTCAGACAACTATTAGACTGAGCACCTGGTTTCCAGTAGAGGAATTAGAGAAAAGAATAAAAGAACTAAAGGAGTTTGCAACCCCATAGGAAGAACAATAATATCAACCAACCAACCCCTCCCCCAGAATTCCCAGGGATTAAACCATAAACCAAGGAGAACTCATGGAGGGACCCAGGGATCTAGCAGGATAGCAGAGGGTGGCCTTGTCAGGCATTAATGAGAGGAGAGGCTATTGGTCCTGTGAACGCTCAATGCCCCAGTGTAGGGGGAATTCAAAGGCAGGGAGCAGGAGTGGGTGGGTGGAGGAATACCCTCAAAGAAGCAGGAGGAAGGATGTATGATACAGGGTTTCCAAGGAGAGGGATACAGGGGAAAGGGGTCAACATTTGAACTATAAATAAAGGAAATGTCTACTTTAACAAAAGAATAAATAAGAAAGTTAAAGAACAACAACAAAAGAATATCATTTCTTTTACTTCTAAAGTCCACTCTTTGTT
The DNA here is from genome assembly GCA_019843855.1 of Hylomyscus alleni. Lineage (NCBI taxonomy): Eukaryota > Metazoa > Chordata > Mammalia > Rodentia > Muridae > Hylomyscus > Hylomyscus alleni. Next base: position 13,571 of record JADRCC010262862.1, on the reverse strand, counting down.
ATTAAGAAAGACAATTATAGAGTCTAAACCAGAGATACAGTGAAGTGTTTAATTTTTTTATTTTTTTTCACTTTTTGAGAGTATGATTACATTATTTCCCCATTTTTTTTGCTTTCCCTAATCTGCTCCTTGTCAAAACACTTGTTTTTTTTCAAATTCATGACTTCTTTCTCTACAGCTGGTGTTGCTTTTGCTGTTGGTGGTGGTAGCATATTTGTGTGTGTGTGTGTGTGTGTGTGTGTGTGTATCTGAGTGTGTGTATTTCTAAGTATATAATGAGAACCTTCTCAGTTACTTGTGTACAGTTATGTAAATGCTACTTGTGTGTAGTACATTTTCATAGCTGACATTTTGTTTTGGGAAAATAAATTAATGTAAGTTTTGCAGACATTAAACAGTTACTTTAAAACTATTGTTGAAGTATATTTATATTTTCATTCAAAAGACATTAGTGGAAACACTAAAACTTTAAATTGGACATTATATATTTTCTCAAAAGGAAGGTTTGCTTCTATGCTTACTAGTGTATTTATACCTTTGGTGTTTTAGAAGATTATAGATTGAGTGGGTTTCTGGGTTCACAAAACTGGAACTAATGTCTTCAAGGTGGTATTATAACTTCTCTTAGTGTAGATCTTGGCAGAACTCTAAGCCACGAATAAGACAATGTTAATGATATTCTCCAGGGGGGAAATGAAGAATAGAAAGGAAGAATTCTTTTGTTGGAAATTCTTGCTGTTTCTTCTATTAACCATGTGCTTGCATACAATGGGTTAACTAAAGCTAGAGATTTGCATTTTCCCTAGGAAAGAGAATCAGAGCAATGTTGCCTCTAACTCCTAGAATCTTTAGGTAACTTCCTAGACATTTCTGTAAGACAGTTTACTTATTGAGAGTCTCTGAAATAACTCATAATAATATGTAAACTGTGTATAATGCAATTCACTACATATAATGTCTAAAAATATGTTTTGAGAATGTGTCTATCTTCACAATAAGAACCTGTGTTTTATGCTATGGCTCTGGTCTGCACAGTTAACTTCAAATCACTGACTGTGAATTGTGTTTGAGCATATTTTCTTTTTTTTCCCTGAAGCCTTATCACAATTTTTAGGCCTATTATCATGCCCTATTATGTTGATAGCAATGGGCTAATAAAGTATTATTTCTGTCATGACTTGGGCCTCAAGTTAGAAAAATCATTGATTGGCTATTCCCACAATTTCATAGCCAAAATCATGCCCCAGTACATCTCGTATCCTAATATGTATGGGTCAGAGGTTTTATCTTTGGTTGGGCTCCAGTCACAGCACTGGAAGCCTTGTGTGGTTACAGAAGATGTCTGGTTCCGGCCTCATGTCTGCCATTACTAAAAGCTAGGGCAACCTTGACAGTCTTCAGAATGTTTGTGCTGCACTAGGTTTCAACATAAGCCCTCTAAATATCCTCTTAGTCCAATCCCTTCTCCCTGGTCTCTCTTCTATTTTCCTTTCTTTCAGACATGATCCTTACTATTCCTGTCTCCATTGTCCTCAGTATACTGACAAAACCTATTAGATGTCTTTTTCCCAGGGAGATCCATGTGTCCCCATTGAAATTATCTAATTGCATAGCCTCTCTGGGTCTTCAGCCTTATTATCCTTCACTTTACAGCCAATATCCACTCATACATGAGTACGTATCATATTTGTCTTTCTGGGTCTGGGTTGCTCACTCGGAATTATTTGTTCTAGTTTTATCCATGTTCTAACAGGTGAGTAGTATCTCGTCATATGTACCACATTTTCTATATCCATTCTTCAGTTGTAGGATGCCAAGGTTGGTTTTAGTTTCTGTCTGTTATGAATAAAGCAATGATGAATTGAGTAAAGTTCCTTGAGGTAGGATGGAACATATTTTATGTATATGCTCAAGAATGGTGTAGCTGTGCCTTGGGACAGACTAATTTCTGATTTCCTGAGGAACAACCATATTAATTTCCGTGTGCACGCACAAGGTTTTACTTCATCTAGCAGTGGAGGAAGGTTCTCCTTGCTCCACATTTCTGCCAGCATAAACTGTCACTCGTGTTATTGATTTCAGCCATTCTAACAGTTGTGTAATGGAATCTCAAAGAAGTTTTGAGTTGGATTTCCCTGATGCATAAATGTGTTAACAATTCCCCAAGTGTTTCTCAGCCATTTGTGATTCCTCTATTGAAATTTTTCTAGTTAGGTATGAACCCCTTTTTTATTTGGATTTTTTTGGTTTGTTAATGTCTAGGTTTTTTTTTTTTTGAGTTTTTTATATATTGTAGATATTAGCCTTCTGTTGGATATAGAGTTGTTGACAAGCCAATGCCAGATATTGCTTGGATAGCCAAGAATTGAAATTTCAATGGCTCAGATACCTAGGGTAAAATCAAATACAACTTCCTAAAATAAATAATAAATAGTTAGATAAGTAAATTAAATGATTCCTAATAATATTCTTCAATACTTATGCATTGGTGCCTAGCCCAATTATCATCACAGATGCTTTCTCTGGGAGCTGCTGAGAGAATATGCAGAGGGCCACAGCTAAACCTTAGTCAGAGCTCAGGGAAACCGTGAAGTATCTCAGAAGACAGATGGGTACAGGACTCTAGGCAACACCGTGGTCCACAGAGACTGAAGTAGAAATCCTGGAGGTTGCATGGTCTTGCACTGGGTCTTCTCCACACATGATGTTGGTATCTTTTCTTGGGATTTTGTGGGACTCCAAACAGTGGGAGTCGCAGTGACTCTGACTCTTTGACTTGCCTTTGGAACCTCTTTTCTTCTACTGCATTGTCTTGTTTGTTCTTGATATGAGAGCATGTGTCTGCTCTTAATGCAAACTGTTATGCCATATTCTGTTGATATCCCTGGAAAGACTGCTCTTTTCTGAAGGGAAATTGTGGATCAGTAAATCTGGGGAAGAACGTAGGAGGTTGCTTCTGGGAGGAGTAGAGCAAAGCGAGGCTGGGCTATGGATGTACTGTATGAGAAAGGAATAAATAAAAAAGTATAAAGTACTATTAGTATCAAAAATGCTTTAAAATTCATTTTAAATGTGTTTCATACTTAATATGTCAGTTTTAAATTTATATCTTAAGTTCTATGATTTAATATGTCAGTTTTAAATTTATATCTTAAGTTCTATGATTGGGACAAGTAACAAACACATTCAAAGTTATGGAAGACTAAGTACAGTTATTTAAAATACAAACTGGCCACTCTGCATTAAAATGCAGGCTCTTCAGTGAGTAGTTTTTATTGTGAATCTGAATAACAAAATGTGGAAGAGTTCTTGTAGCAATTGGTTATATGGAAGGAGAGATGTGCTGTTCCGGCTCGCTGGGAAACTTCGGCAGTTGATGTGCTAATGCATTAGGTAGATTGCTGACTATTCTGAATTTTTTCAATGTGTGGAACTGTATATTGATAGAAACTGGGAAAGAACCAAAGCAAATACATGGTTTTGAGGGTTGGAAAGTTTATGCCTGCTTAAAATACAGGAGTTGTTTTGGTATAAGTGTAGATGATCTTTTATGTCTCTATATTACCATGCTACGGTCACATGCTTCTGAATGTCTCTGCTAATTTCTTCTTGAGGAGAACATGTATGCCCTCCAGCAGATGCTGATACTAACTTCAGATGGTAAATGCATCAACACAGCATTCTTCCCAAACACAGCTCATTTTAGAAACAGTTTGTAATATTTCCCTTTGTCCTAAATTGCTTTTTTATCATCTACTTCCTCATTTAGCCTGTGTAAGAAAAATAATAATACTCCAAGTTCATAATTGTATTTTCTATTAGATAGTGAACATATATTGCAAACCTTACTCTTAATTTTAGGATTCTTTTGGGAATTTATATAAACAAATAATTAGATTCTACTTCACTGTTTAACTCTATTTAAGAATAACACTGTCTGTGTTTGATATATGAAGTACTGTTTGGTATTTTGCAGCAGAATGTGTGTGAATATATCCTCAGATTCAAAGTTATAAGATGATAATGACATTCTTGGAGTTGCATGTGGTATTTATGAAAGTGAATTGGCTGTTCCCATGTATGAGACAACTGGGAATATCAACAGTGATATGATATATTTCAGGTTGGAAGTTTGTAAGAAACTACTGCCAACCTAACTTAAGATTGCACCATAGAGTTTTCAAGTACAAAGGCTTTGAACATCTCAGCAGTCATCCAATAAAATGGTGACAAGGAATTGTGTTTAATTCAATAGCAGCTGTGTTAGTGGACCTGAAAATGCAGGCAGAATTTGATATCACTTTCCAATCACTTACAGCAAGCACACCACCTGCTGCCCAGCAAAAACTATCCTTTGGAAAACAGAACAACTATTACACATAGAATACTGATGATCCATTTTCAAAGATCAAATACACAGTTTTCAGAAATAATTTATTATATTTCTGGGTCTTGTGAATCTTTGGTTATTTAAAACTCTTTAAGACTCTAACCATGGACATTTTTTTATTTAGAATGAAGAATGTTTTTGTCTTACAAGTCAAATTTTACAGGATTCTGTGTTTATGGGAAGTCACAGAAATCACTAAACTCCCCTGCTAGGTATCATAGATTTTTTTTGGTTGAATTAGTTTTCCTTTCTTTCTTACTTTTTGATTATTTGTTCCTTTCTTTTTCTTTGCTTTCTTTCTCTAAAATACGGACATTGCGCATTCAGAGACTTCATGGAAGCGATGCTTATGCAGAACCAACTGATTCCATTGATGAGCAAACAAAACAAAGGTTAAAAGTCTAACTCATTGTATCTAACCTATATTAATTGACAAAATATAAACTGATACTAATAATTTTTCTTCCTTATGCTTCTGTCTAGTGTTTCTTGTGTCAGTCTTCTCTCTGTAGGTATACAATGCAGAAAGCGCTGAAAACTTCCCTTTAGTGCCATCATCATGAAGCCAGCTTTTCACATAGCAATTATGAAACTAGAACCACATGTTATAAAATCCAATTAAGCCGCCTTCTATACATTCTTTCTTTTCTTCCCTTTTCCTTCACTCTTTCTTCCCTTTCTATAAAAAAATTATTTGTGTACAAATTGTTTTAATTCAAAAACTAAACATATTAGTGTTTCATATACAAACTGCTTTCCTACCACTCATACTGATTCTAGCGGGTTTCACATCCAGCCACGTGCTTAACCACCTTTGATGTTAGGTTTAAATGTCTGAAGCTCAAACCTATTTTCATGAAAGCTAAGGTTCACTGCTTTTCTGTGATTTAAATCGTGGGCTAATAATAACATAGCATATAAAATGGCTAGGATATTTAGAAGGAAAGGAAGAACTTAATACACACTGTAGTTCACATTTGCCTTGAGACTATAGAAAGAGTTGAAATAAATGTCAAATTTTAGAGAGGTACACAGTTAAGCAAAAAACTTTTAGGTTGTTTACAACACTATGCAATGTATTTAAGAAGTAATTTACTGGCCTATGTCTTTAATCCCAGCACTTGGGAGGCAGAGGCAGGTGGATTCTGAGTTTGGGCTAGCCTGAACTACAGAGTAAGTTCAGGAAAGCCAGGGCTACACAAAGAAACCCTGTCTTGAAAGAAAAAAAAAAGAAGTAATTGCATTTCTATGTAAAATTAATGTTTAAAATATTTTAAGTGGAACTATTATTGCTGACAGATTTGTCCAGTGACAATCTTGGATCTTTATTTCATTCTCCTGCTTCAGGGTATGGTGAGGTTAGGAAAATGTGTGTCTAGTCATATTTGTCTTCTGAGGTTTCCTTCAGTGGCTATTTTAAGAAAAGTCCATGGCAGGCTTCTAGAGCCTCTTCATAACAATTCAGCTAAATTCTCCGGCTTCAGTGCTCTCTGCCTTCTATACTGAGCATCGAGCTGTAAATATTAGAACTTACCTAAGGATTATAGCTGCCACAAATTTATTTGACAAAAGCATAATATGGACTTTCCAGTCATAAATAATTTGTACTATTATCAATATAACAATCATTTCCTCATTATCATTTATTTATTTATCAGCCCGTTATTTTCTCAAAATTAATTATAGGAGTCAATAGATATAGTCTATTTTCAAATTTCATTATATATATATCAGTTTATTCAATAGAAAATAAATTTATGTTTCTGATTCATATATTATGTAAGTTGAAGCTAGATTCTGATGTGAAATTTAAATATTCAAATTTTTGGAAAATAAATAATATGAAAACATCTCTATAATGAGCTTTTCTAAAGTAATCATTTATTGACTTTAACAATTTGCTGACTTATTTTCTATTATTTAATTTAAGGAAAGGAAATGAACCCAGAATACTGTATTTTTATTTTTTTACTATTTCAAACAATTTTCTTTGAAGTTTGTACTTTCTACCTGACCACTAAATCAAACAACCTCCTTAAATCTCATGAAAACAAAAATACCATAATGATTGACAAGTTATATATAACATTGCTTAATTAAGACTAACGCCCTCAGAGCTCCCAGGGATTCAACCAACCAAGGACTATACATGGTAGGACTGATTGTGCTGGCAGCATGTGTATAGTAGAGGATTGTAAAGTCAGTCATCAATGAGAGGAGAGGCCCTTGGCCCTGTGAAGTTTCTATGCCCCAGTGTAGGGAATGACAGGGCCAATAAGTGGGAGAGGGTGGGGTGGCAGACATGGGGAGGGGGAAGGTAACAGGGGTTTGTTCTAGTTGTTTTTATTTGTTCATTAAAAATAAAATAAAAAAAAGAATTGAATCTCTGGTAATCTGTTATTGTGTATGTGTGTGCATATATATGTGTACATATTAAGATTGTGTGATGTAAATTAAATGTCAGTTCAGCAATCAATGAGTCAACGTTACCTAGTTTATGAATAAATAGTCTTAAAGTGCTAGTTTAAATGAAAGGATTAGTGCTATTACTGATGAGGAACAAAAGGCTCAGCCCAGAGTTATTGGCAATTGAAATTGGACCCTTGAGAATTTATTCAGCTGCAGCATTATATTGGCCCCTCTGTTCCTGTCACTTCTCTGAGGCTCATTGTCTGGATTTTTAGGCTGTGTTGTCTTGAGTTATATAGGCTTTACAATAGCTAAATTAAATGTTTTGTTTATACATTTTTAGAAAATTGTTTTAGGTATGAAAAATTTCATCAAATGTATTACGTGTTACAGGAAGTTTAAGGAACCAGGGATTTATTGAATCTTTTTTCGCTCTACTGTAGCTTAATACTGACAACAAAACTTAGATAAAAACAATACTTATTTCGACTCCTGGTTTGAGGAACTATATCCAAATACACTTTAGAAGGCATGGCTGTACATAGCTTCATGGTGCTGAAAAAAGAATGCAACTGGGACACCTCTCTGAGGTAGAACCTTCCCCTAATGAATAAAGAATTCAGGGGCCAATCACTGGGCAAGGAGTACGCAGGAATTTCAGAGTTGGCTGGTGGAGAGGAGAGGATGAGGCCAAAATCTAGCTAGCAGAGGCCTCTAGTTTCAGGTGGCAGATCCATTAGGGTCTGCTACTGCAGGATTTAACTAGAATGGCTTAAGATGCTAGCTACTGCAGTCAGAGATCATGTTACCTGTTAATTCTGAGCTAAGTTTGTGCGGTGTCTTCCTTCACATGACGACTCAACTGGATTCCAGAGAGGAAGGGAAGGCAGCAAAACATGGGTTTGTGAAATGTGGGGCTGGCATGGCAGCGACCCTGTATAGGAACTTAGCAAGTGGAGTGGAGAGATTTCAGAGCTCTGGGTCAGAGAGTCTGCAAAGATAAGAAGAGGCTGGGGCCTGCCCGCCTGTGCCTGGCTGGTCTACCCTGACTGAATGGATTGGATTGCTCTTTTACTATTTCACCTCTCTTCCTCACAAATCAGGAGAATAGGACTCAAAGGATGGAGCAGAAATATACACATCTAGGCTTGATCCTAACCCACTTACTTAAGCTATCTATAGAGCAATTTTAAATTATAAAGATATAATTTGTATTGACTCAGACAGGAAGACAATCTTCTACTTTGTTTACAGGATAATATACCACCTCCCAAATTTATCACAAACAGTCAAAATACCACCAGCATGTGGTAGTCATATGTTCAAAGACATGATCCTCTGGAGCACACATCACATAAATGACATAGCATAAGGTACTTCCTATCATAAGATAGCTTTTCTGGGAAGAAAGAAGAGAATCAGTTTTCCTGGATGCACAGACACAAACTTAAATTATGATTTAAGTTTACTTGCAAGTACCTTCAATGAATACTGTTCGCATGCCCATAAACTCAGTACCTGTTTCTGAGGCCACTTTAAACCATTAGGAAATACTTTGTTGGCTTTTCTGCTCCACTGAGGAGGTTCTTCAGACTTGGAAGCTCAGGAGCCACACAGCTTTGACGTGGAACAGTATCCCAACAGAAGACCATCCTGAGACACAGGAGCGCAGCAGCTCCGATGCTCTTCGAGGAAGCCTCCACAGCAGAGGTGTTCAGCTCCTAGAGGAGGGTATGCTCATATGAGTTGCAGAGCCCAGAATCCTCAGTCCTGTTCCTTCTCCTTGCGTCTTCCCTTCTCTTGACTGGTTCTTGTCTTCTACCCATTATAGAGTAATACCAAGCAGCAAGTCTCATAAAAGAAATTTATTGGAGGGTCTAGGGAGTAGGGAGACTGATCCAAGATGAATCTGCTGTCTGTGCTCTCAGGAAGAGGCAGACAGCTGGGAACTGGATGAAGTGTGGTACTTAAAAGGGGATTCCTGGGGTGGGGGTGGGGGTGGGGGTGGAGCTTTCTAGGATGGACACTATCAGAGTGAGAACTAGTGTGATTTCAAGTCCTAAACTTGGGAGAGGGTAAGGATCTGTGGGTTTCCTGTTTAGGGATTGGTGGAGTTTTTTGGGAAGTTCATGGATTGGTGGGTTTTCCTATTCTGGGGTTGGTGGCATTTGTTTGGATGTTTCAACTGAAATTTTCATAACCTGGGGAGGGTCATGTTAGCTGGAAACCCAGTTATGAGAGATGGGGAGGTCTCTGGGAGGTGCCTAGCTACTTGAGTTCCTCAGGCCATTGGCCTGGTCACTTTCTGGCTTTGAGGGTTTGCAAAGTTATACAAAGCTGACAAGTGCATTCAATGGCAGGGAAAGCCTTCTCTGCCTGTTGAGTTGCCTGAATAACCAACATACTTTATGTTAATACATACAGGAAAATCAACATGTATTGAAATAATAAATTAAGGTACTCTTAACATTAATATGCTATTCTAAAATCCCTATAGTCATACTGGGTCTCAGGTATGAGTGAACCACATCTCTTGTAGATGTTTTAACATGAGACTGAATCTCTGTTCAACACTCCTAACAACCAAACCACTTGTTCAGTTTCTTGTTCAATTTCTCATTTTTTGTTGTTGTTTTTTTGTTTTGTTTTGTTTCTTTTTTTTTTCAGTTCACATAGTACTTTTACCTTGATCTTTGGATCAAGTTAATATAAGCTAGAGTCATTTGGGAAGAAGGATTCTCAATTGAGAAAATACTCCAATCAGACTTTGCCTGTTGACAAATCTGAGAGGCATTTTCTTGATTTGATGTGAGAAGGCCCTGGCCAGTATAGAGTTGTGTTTGACAATCGAGGCTGAGCAAGACATAGAGAGTAAGCCAGTAAGCAGCATTCTCCATTATGTTGTGACTTGCATTTTGTACTTCAATTCCTGATCTGACTTCTTTCAGTGATGAGTATGACCTGAGAGTTTGAGTAATAAGTAAACCCTTTTCACCTCTGGTTATTTTTGATCCTGGTATTTTGTTACAACGATGGAGACTCTATGATGGGGCAATTTTTATGTTTTCTGGTTACATTGTGACTAGATAAGTATTTTCTATGATTTTTACAGAATAATGGTACATACATGATTATAAATAAACTATAGACTCTACAGTTTTTGTCATGTATTCATTCAAATTGCTAACTGTTCTACAATGAAGTATTCTAATAAGGGTCAAAGCAGGGTTTCCTATGTAAATGCTGGCACAGGGAACTGGGTCCTGATCAGTACAACACTTGCTACTTGCGCTGTACTTGCTACTTTTAGGAACAATTTTCCATGATTGAATAAGTGAAAGAAAAAAAACTCTGTTTTTCTTCAATAAATTATTGAAAAATACTTCATATTAAAAAAATTTTAAATAGAGTTTAAAGATCATAAAGTACATTTGAAGAAAAAAACCTGGCCTTTCACTGAGAGAGAGAGAGAGAGAGAGAGAGAGAGAGAGAGAGAGAGAGAGAGGTGAGCCTAATTTCTTAAACAATATCTTACAGAATTGCTTTCTCTTGGTTTTAAAGCCTTATTCTGTTTGACCTCCACTATATCGCCAACAGTTAGTCATTATTTTCATTTGCAAGGATGTTTTTTTCTTTCCTCAGTTTGTTTCAGCCAGAAAGGCAGGAGAGCAGCTGTCTCTACCAAAGAAACCAATTATTTGCCAAATGAATGTTACATTGCCTGGATTCACTGACTGTTTTGCTCAATACATCCAAGTATCAGGTAGTCTTTGTAATAACCAAGCCTTGCTCTGATCCACTTCAAACATTATGCCTTCATAAGACTTTAAAGCAATGGTTATTTCCTTCAGATTATTGTAAATATATAAAAAAGATCTGATTCGAAGTAAAGAAAGGAACAACGATAGAGGCTAGCTACTTCAAAAATCACACAAATTAGACAGCCCATATGTAATCCTACCTACTAATACATATTCACATTCTTATGATTACAATAGAATTTAGAAAACTTCAAGTGTTTCTTCTGCCATATTTCTTGGTTTTAGACATTATTAGCCTTGCTGCCAACTTCACTGAACTCACACACCTTTCTGAGGCATAATGAACTTGTTCATGTCTTCCCACT
>JADRCC010262859.1:0-12824 GCA_019843855.1 Hylomyscus alleni | reverse complement strand
ACTAGGCCATGGAAAATGCGAGGGCTGGCTTTGGCATAAAAGACCATCTAGAGGAATCTCCCTCTTTAGTTGGAAAAAATACTGGTTTATTTTGAAACACTCAACTCTCTACTGGTTCTCACATCTGAATGTAAGTGCTCTACAAAGGAAAGGTCTGTCACTGAAAATTGTCTTTTGTGTTAGCAGTAAGGATGCTCATAAGACCTAATGTCAGGGATGAGCAATTGATGCTACTTCATGCTTTTAAAAAGACTGTCTAAGCTATCTAATATGTCTAGTAAAGGTATCTTAATCAATGCTTTTGAAATAAAAAATACCTGCTTTTACTCCAAGCCCTTTCACTTATTAACTTCAAGAGGCCAAGCAAGTTACTTATTTCCTTTTAAGCCCATTTTCTTTAAAACGAGTCATAATGTTTGCCAAAAATTTTCATCCTACTTTCTCTTATGTATTGATCCTCTCCCCCTCAACCAGGTTCATTACACAAACTTTTATTTTAAGTGCTAGGATCCTTTCATTTAGATAAAAGTAAAATGAATCGGGTGTATTTCACTGGTTATAAAGCCCAAAAAATATCATTTCTCAGTACATAATTGATAAGGCTATAAGTTTTGTTTGGGATGTACTGACCATAAGACACTCAGAAAGTTTGCCCACTGTGAAGAGGAATCCAGATCTTTCATTTAAGCTCGAGCTTAATTTATCTTAACGCCCTGACAAGTACAGCCAGGCTTCTTGATAGAGTATTTATGCTTTCTGCTTTCACTAACTCAGTTAAAATGCTGCCCCCCACATACTGTGGGGGTAAATTTCAGAAGATAACCCTGACATTTTGATGTTGCTAAGCCCAATACTTTCAAACTGCATTTTATTTGGCTTTTCCTCATTTTCATCCTGCCACAACGCTTTAACTTTTTTTCAAAATCGTCATGTCTTTCAAGTGACTTAAGTTTCTGTTATTCAAGAATCAGCTCTATGCCAGGCAGTGGTGGCACACGCCTTTAATCCCAGCACTTGGGAGGCAGAGGCATGCAGATTTCTGAGTTCAAGGCCAGCCTGGTCTACAGAGTGAGCTCCAGGACAGCCAGGAATACACAGAGAAACCCTTTCTCGAAAAAAAAAAAAAATGAATCAGCTCTAAGTTTTCTTATTGTGTTACACATACCTCCTTTTAATAAGAATTTTACCCTCTTGAGAGGCAGAGGCAGGTGGATTTTTGAGTTCGAGGCCAGCCTGGTTTACAGAGTGAGTTCCAGGACAGCCAGTGCTATACAGAGAAAACCTGTCTCAAAAACCCAAAAAGAAAAAAAAGAAAAAAAAAGAATTTTACCCTCTATTACCATATATATACATGATTCACACATATTTTTATCTACACTCTAAATTTCTCTTCTTGTATTTAGGAATCATAAGTTCAATGATCTCCCCATTAGGCTGTCTCAAGATTTTTCCTATTCAGCATCTACAAAGCAAAATTCCTTATCGTGCCATCCTTAAAATGACCTCTTCACTGTGGCTTTCTGCTAAGGAGTTATCCGCAACCCTGTACTATTTTGCCCCCTACAATGTATCCATATCTAGTTCAACAAAAATTATTTCCTAAGTATCTATCAAATTCATCATTTTCACTGTCTAGTCCAAGCCATCGTTAGCTTTCAAACAATTTCAATAGCCTCCAATCTGTCTTGTCCTGTTCACTTTGGCCTTCCTCTAATTTACTTTACCACTCTGATTAGCAGATCTTTGAAAATATAAATTGCCATATCCATACTACTTCCTCTCACCACATTTTTAAAAATTTTCTTCATTAATGAAATCCATCAACAATTTTCTATTACAGCTCTTACACAAAAATGTCCTCTATATGGAATGGCAGCCAGTACATGAGTCCTGCTCTTCTTTCTTTCTTGTACTAGCCATCCTGTGATGTTTACATTCCAGCTATACTGGCCACTTCCATTTTCTCTAATGCTCTGTGCTCCATCCATTCGTACAATCTTTTCATGTGTCTTCCTTCTTGTTGTAATATTCCATGATCCCAATTGTTAACTTCATTAACAACCCACTCTTCTTTCAAATCTCACCTCAATACATCACTTCTGTAGGGAAACCTTTCTTGATCCTACTCCATTTGTTCAAATCCCATTATCTCTCATATAATGATATAACTTTGATCGAAGAATTGGCCTTTTATAATTCTTCTTTATTGTTTTTATATTAAAAAACTTCTGGATCATAAACTTTCACAAGTACTATATATGTCTTCCTTGGCATCACCTTCACCAACTCAGCAGTTTATCTCCAATATGCACTCAATATATAATAATTGAATCAATGACTATTTGTGATAGTAGAGTTAACATATATAAAGAACAAGTGCACAAGGTCAGGCACATAATTATTTAATAAATACTATTTCTTAGAATATTCTCCTTTTCCCTCTTTCTCAAATAATATGTAAATTTCCCGTTTTCAAGAATAAATATGAAATACTAAATGATTTCATATTCTGATGAAACATGGTGAATATTGAAATAATTCTGATTAACTTAAACAGAAAAGCAGTAGTATATTCTATCTATCATGTATCTTTTTCATTTGAAGAATGTTCTCACAATTAATTTACTTGATATAAGATAAATTAATATTGTGGCACCTTTTTCAATGGTTCCAAAATCGAGAGTGAATTTATCAGATTATTATCAAATGTATAGATTTTGATTTTAACTTTAAGATTACTAGGCTCATATTTTCTCATATCTTTAATACTTAAACTTTGCTTTGTGAGTTAAAAAATATTACAAACTAGCAATAATATTCCCTTTTCAGCCTTGAAGAAACTGATTCATAAAATAAAGTGACATGGTAAACATGGGCAGATTTATGATTACTACAACTTTATATGTTCTATAAACATGTTGAAAGGTGTTCAACCTTGTGTCAGTTCATGACAATGCCTTACAGATTTGATGAGCTCCTTATATGATATAAAAACACAAGGAATAGAAAGTGATATTTCAAAATCTGCTTTATGATGTTCATATGCTAAACAATTTCATCCTTAGATGTTTCACTATTTGATGTTTTAGAAGCTTTGAAGTTGAAAATGATTGATACATGTAATCATCGTTCTGTGTGAGACAACTGAAGGTTTAGTAACATGCTAAATGCTGCTATAGCTGATTGCCTTGCTAGCCTTCATTGATACATATTTTTGTCTGCTTTGCCTTAATGATGGCGAGAGCTGTTTGCATATTTTCAAATAATTCTGTATAATCATTAATTTAAGAGTCTGTTGTTACCATCGCTGGTTTAATAAATGCATGGTCCATTTGCTTTGCAGAAAGCTATTTCCAGTGCATGCTAAGCAAACAGTATTCTTTAATAAGCATTCTAGAAAAAAAATGTTTGTGACAATACTGGTGACCTGGCTCTTGCTTCTCCATTTCAAGTTATAGCACTCTCTCTTAAATATTAATGCTTCTGCTTATATTTATTCATTCTTTCCTAGGACACCAAGGCTGATGGTTTCATATACCTACCAGAATTCCGAATTGACTTAGCTCCACATTGCAGAAGAGACCAGTAAGTAATGATAGACATTTAAATTCAGAATTCAAATGAATACTCTAAAATAGAGCTATAACAGGAGTACAGTTTATACTTTTAAATTCTTCTTATGGTTCACTCTCTGATTGTCCAGACTAGTAGCATTTGAGGGATTACACTGTGAGTAGAACTTATAGTTAATAGATTCCATTGGATTAACCTAATAGTTAAAATATTCTCAAGCTATGACACCACTCTAATTCATTATTTACCTTCATTTAATTATTAACTATTTTAAAATAGGAATATTTTATGTAATAATTGTAATATATATTTATTTTCACAAGTCTTTCTAAAATTTGTTATAATTATATAAATCAATGCTGTTCTCTCTGGGTATTATATAAATGTTTTAAGATTAACATGTTATAGGGATGTCAGTATATAATTACAAAATTAATTAGATGATAATTATTATATTATGTTCATATATACTAATTACACATATAAAATACTGTATAACTAGTCATATAACTATTTAGAAATATGTAAGTCAGAAAATTATTATAGATTATTTGGATTTACCATAATTCAGACGATCTGAAGAGACTTCAGAAAGTCCAAGGAAGAGGTAATAAATTCACCTGAAGAGATATTTAAAAGATATAAAAATAGGTTACATGGTGCAAAGTTAGTAACTGGGGTACATTAGTGGTAGTGATAGTAGTGTGATTATTTAATTTATTATTTCTTAATTACATTAATGATAGAAAAGCTTGGAAAGAAATTAGATAATATTGCATTGAAGAAATATTTATCAATAATATTAAATAAATGACTATTAAAAGATGATATAGTTTTAATATTTTATATCTTAAAATATCTGCTAAAGTATTTAAGAATTCATGGTTAAAGTAAGGCATGGGGAGGGGGAAGTTCTAGTATGTAGCCTTCTGCCTATGAAGGCTGTGCTTCTGTTAGCACAGTTATGAAATGAGAATGTTGTTAGTATTTATATGCATAGTTAGTATTTCAACTTGCATTATTTTCAATATCTGGCCTGTGATGTGCATGTGTGATTTATGTACTAATGACAGAGTTGAGGATGGAAAACCAGTCTCTCTTTTTCTTTCTTGTTTTAATTCTTCTCTCATATATTGCATGCCAGCCACAGTTTCCCTTCCCTCCCCTTCCTTCAGTCTTCCCACTCCACCTCTTTTCCCCACCCCAAGATCAATGTCCCCTCCACCCACCCCACAGAGTAAAGGGCAGGCTTCCCAGGGACATCAACCAAAAAAAACTACAATAAGAATAGGCACCTTGGTCCTGAGGGTGTTCAATGCCCCAGTATAGGGGAATGCCAGGGCAGAATGAGAGAGTGGTTGGGTAGGGGAGCACCCTCACAGAGGCAGGGAGAGTAGGGATAAGATAGGGGATTTCCAAAGGGGAGATCTGGAAAGGGGAAAACATTTGAAATATAAATAAAGAAAATATCCAAAATAAAATAAAGTAAAATAGTTCTAAAATTAAAAAAAAAAAAAACAGGACACACTGAAAAAAAAAAACAAAAACAAAAACAAAAAGAATGGGTACCTTCCTCATTTTAAGGCTGGAGGAGGCAACCCAATAGGAAGAAATGAGTCCCAAAAGCAAGCAAGAGAGTCAGGGACAGCTTTCATTCCCACTGCTAGAATTTCCACAACACCAAGCTACTCAGACATAACATACATGCAGAGCACCTAGCAGACCCCTACAGGATCCCTGATCTCTGCAAGCATCTATGAGTCTAAATCAGTTGATTCTGTGGGCCATATTCTCGTGGTGTCCCTGACCCCTCTGGTTCCTCTCATCCTTCCTCACTCTCCTCAGAAGGTCTATCCAAGAGCTCTGCCTAGTGCTTGGCTATGAGATTCTACATCTGCTCCTGTCAGTTACTGGATGAAGTCTCCCTGGTCTCTTGAATGATTCTACTAGGATCTGTTCCCAGAATAGCCTGCAGGCAGAACAAACTGTAGGTCAAAATTTTGTGACTGGGTTAGTGTCCCAGTCCCTCCACTTGAGGCCTTGCCTGGCCATCATCAGAAAATGGGTGTTAATTTAAAATTAGAAAAGAGTTAAGCTCAAGCCCAAGTCACTTGGACATCCAAATAAATGAGTAAATTATAATGAGAATAAGCATATAAATATAAATCCATATGGATTCAGTCTCTTTAAAAAAACAACCTTTATATGTTGTTATCACATATCCCCCAAACTTGAGTTTTTATTTATTCCTCTCATTTTTATTATGTTCTTTATAGTATATTCCTGCTCTTTTCATTTTAGAAAACATAATCAAATTATTATAATGAAAAATAATTTATAGAACGAGTATTTTTTTCTTACTTGATAAGAATCCCTGCAGAAGAGGAACAAATACCCAACCCCACTACTTGTGGATTTCGTGGAGATGTTAATATGCCACACAGCAAGAGACTGCAAAGGAAATATTTACTTATAGAATGAAACTTTCTTAGGAGAACTTAATAGGCAGGCTCTATTTTATATAGCTATTTCAGGCTTTATAAAATAGTTTGAAATGGGAGATTAGCTTGATTATTTTCTTGTGGCCGTCAGTGTCTTCAAAGCTTAAGGGTCCAGCCAAACAGGAAGAGTCAGAAAAGTAGAAATTGAAAATTATCAGCAGTTAAATATCAAAATAGCTTGTCTTACTTGACTGTATTTAAGTATACCTAAAGAAAATGAACTGTATACATATATGTAGATCAGTTCTTCACATTGCAGTTCCCAAGTATTCCCTGAGTCCTTCAGTTGATGCCCTATAAAAATACATGAAGGTAAATTCTAATGCATTTGCATCTTCTAAATTTGATTCATTCTTTTTCTTATGTCATTTACATAGTTAAGTAATAATATAGCTAAAAAACACACTAAACTAAATGCTATAATATATACTTCCAGTACCAAAAAATTAGAAATCTTTTATAGCTGAAAAGAACGAAATTTCTTGGATAATTATTTAAGGAAATTCAAAATTAAATATCAGGTTTACAGGCTAGAGAGATGGCTGAGTGGTTAAGAGCACTGACTACTCTTCCAGAGGTCCTGAGTTCAAATCCCAGCAACCACATGGTGGCTTACAACCATCTGTAATAGACATCCAATGCCATCTTCTGGTGTGTCTGAAGACAATGACAATGTACTCATATACATAAAATAAACAAATATTTTAAAAATTCTACTACTTTAAAAAGAAAAAGAATCAGGTTTGCTTATAGTTTAAGATATTATCAAATCAAAGATCTTATCAACTGAGAACCACATAAGGAAGAAAATGTGGAACACTGGTCCATAAGCCAAACCTCAAATAGAAACTTCTAAAATGAGCTCTTGCTTCTAAAAGTTATAATTTATGAGCAATAATTCCCATCATTTTGTTGGGTTTTTATGTATTCTTGGACCTTCATTTTATTATTTCTTCTGACATGTTTATTTATTTCCTGTGAGCTCTTGGGTTTGCTTATGAAAAAATTAACCAACTTTATGGTTTGGGGAAACTACAGGAAGCCAAAAGGTGCTACGGTCTGTGGAATGGGAGGCCAGATACTCCTGTAAATTTGTTATATATATTTATGTAAAGAGAAATTGTAAATGTTTAACATTGCAGAAAATGAGGGGATTCTAACAGTTTCCAGTAATGTTTCTCTACTGCTAAATCAAGTTATGTGATCTAAATCTTCTTTAATCTGATATACAATTATTAAATAAGTTCCCTAAAAGTGAACTGTTTTGTTAGTAGAAAGATGTGGACACTAATTTTATACTATCAATATTATACAACTTTAGAGAAAGAGAATTTTATCAGGTTTTAATGTTTTAAATGTATAATATTTAATTGAAACTTTCTATTTTAAAAAAGATTAATAAAGAATATACAATTCACATTATGAAATAATCATTACTTCAAAACTTACGTGAGCTTTTAAAATAGTAAGCTTATTTTTAGAGGAAGTATTTTTTACTGATAATTTTTTTGTTTATTTTCTTTATTTACATTTCACATGATATCCCCTTTCTGGTTTTCCCTCTACACACCCCCTATTCCCTACTCTTCCCCCTTCTTTATGAGGCTGCTCCCCTACCCACCCACCCATTCCCACCTCACCACCCTACCATTCCTTTATACTGGGACATAGAGCCTTCACAGGATTGAGGCCTCCCCTCCCATTGATGTCAGATAAGGCCATCCTCTGCTACATATGCAGCTGGAGCCATGGGTCCCTCCATGTTTACTCCTTGGTTGGTGGTTTAGTCCCTGGGAGCTTTGGGGGGGGGCATTCTGGTTGGTTGATATTATTGTTCTTCCTATGGGGTTGCAAACCCCTTTAGCTCCTTCATCCTTCCCCTAACTCCTCCATTGGTGTCCCTCTGCTCAGTCTAATAGTTGGCTGTGAGTATCTGCATCTGTATTGGTCAGGCTCTAGCAGAACCTCCCAGAAGACAGCTATACCTGGCTCCTATCAGCAAGTACTTCTTGGCATCAGCAATAGTGTTTGGGTTTGGAAGCTGCATATGTAATGGAACTCCAGGTGGGACAGTCTCTGGATAGCCTTTCCTTCAGTCTCTGCTCCACTCTTTGTCCCTGTATTTCCTTTAAACAGAAACAATTCTGGGTTAAAATTTTCGATATTGGTGGGTGGCCCCATACCTCAACCAGGGGCCATGCCTAACCTCTAGATATGGCCTCTAGTGATATAGGTTCTCTCTCACCTATGTTGACATTCACCTATTGTCATCCATTTTGGGATTTGGGAGCCTCTTGCTTTCCTGGCATCTGCAACAATCTGGTGACTACCACCAGTTCCCCATCTTCCACTGCTACAAACCTCAGTTCAATTTCCTGACCCTCTGTACATCTCTCTTAACTCCTCCCACTCCTTTCCCCCTCCCTCTATTCTCTTCCTCCCAAGTCTCTATCACTCTCTACTGCTTGTGAGTATTTTGTTCCCTCTTTGAAATAGTACTGAAACACTCACACATTGATCTTCCTTCTTGAGCTTCATATGGTCTTTAAGTTGTATTGTGGGTATTCTGAGATTTTTGTCCTAATATCCACTTATCAGTGAGTGCATACCATGTGTGTTCTTTTGTGACTGGGCTATCTCACTGAGGATGATATTTTCTAGTTCCATTCATATGCCTTCAAATTTCATGAATTCATTGTTTTTAATAGCTGAGTAGTACTCCATTGTGTAAATGTACCACATTTTCTGTATCCATTTATCTGTTCAGGGATATCTGAATTGTTTCCATCTTCTGGCTTTTATAAGGCTGAAATGAACATAGTAGAACATATATTCTTGTTATATGTTGGAGCATCTTCTGGGTATATTCCCAGGAGTGATATAACTGGGTTCAATTTTCTGAGGAACCACCAAACTCACTTCCAGAGTGGTTGTATCAGCTTGCAATCCTACCAGCAATGAAGGAGTGTTCCTCTTTCTCCACATTCTCACCAGCATCTGCTGCCACCTGAGTTTTTGATTTTAGCCATTCTGACTGATGTGAGATGCAATCTTGGGGTCATTTTGTTTTGTATTTCCCTGATGACTAAGGATGTTGAACATTTCTTTATGTACTTTTTGGCCATTTGAGATTTCTCATTTGAGAATTCTTTGTTGAGCTCTGTACCCCATTTTTAATAGGTTTATTTGGTTCTCTGGAGTCTAACTTCTTGAGTTCTTTGTATATATTTGGTATTAGCCCTCTATCGGATTGGTAAAGACTGGTTAAGATTGTTTCCCAATCTGTAGGTTGCTGTTTTGTCCTGATGACAGTGTCCTTTGCCTTACAAAAACTTTACAATTTTATGAGGGCCTATTTGTCTATAGTTGATCTGAGATCCTGGGCCATTGGTGTTCTGTTCAGGAAATTTCCACCTGTGCCCATATGTTCGAGGCACTCTTCCCCACTTTCTCTTCTATTAGTTTCAGTGTATCTGGTTTTATGTGGATGTCTTTGATCCATTTGGACTTGAGTTTTGTGCAAGGAAATAAGAATGGCTCCATTTGCATTCTTCTAAATACTAACCACCAATTGAGCCAGCATCATTTGTTGAAAATGCTCTTTTTTTTCCACTGAATGGTATCAGTTTCTTTGTCAAAGATCAAGTGATCATAGGTGTGTGGGTTCATTTCTGGATCTTCAATTCTATTCCATTGATCTACTTGCCTGTCACTGTACCAATACCATACAGTTTTTATCACTGTTGCTCTGTAGTACAGCTTGAGGTCAGGGATGGTAATTCCACCAGAAGTTCTTTTATTGTTGAGAATAGTTTTCACTATCCTAGGTTTTGGTTTTTTTTTTTAGTTGTTGTGCCAAGTGAATTTGAGAATTTGCTCTTTCTTTCTCTGTGAAGAATTGAGTTGGAATTTTGATGAGGATTGCACTGAATCTGTAGATTGCTTTTGGTAAGATGGCCATTTTTACTTTCTTAATCATGCCAATCCATGAGCATTGGAGATCTTTCCATCTTCTGAGTTCTTTTTCAGTTTCTTTCTTGAGAGACTTGAAGTTCTTTTTGTACAGATCTTTCACTTGCTTGGTAAGTGTTACATCAATTATTTTACATTATTTGTGACTATTGTGAAGAGTGTAGTTTCCCTAATTTCTTTCTCATCCCACTTGTCCTTTGAGTAGAGGAAGGCTACTGATTTAATTTTATATCCAGCCAATTTGCTGAAGTTGCTTATCAGGTTTAGGAGTTCTCTGGTGGAATTTTTGGGGTCACTTAAGTACAGTATCATATCATCTGCAAATAGTGATATTTTGACTTCTTCCTTTCCAATTCGTATCCCTTTGTTCTCCTTTTGTTGTCTAATTGCTCTGGCTAGAACTTCGAGTACTATATTGACTAGAGAGAGAGAGAGCAGGCAGCTTTGTCTAGTCCTGATTTTAGTGAGATTGCTTCAAGTTTCTCTCTATTTAATTTGATATTGACTACCACTTTGTTGTATATTGCTTTTGCTGTTTAAGTTCTGTAGACATTTGTTAAATCCATTTGGTTCATAACTTCTGTTAGTCTCACTGTGTCTCTGTTTAATTTCTGTTTCCATGATCTGTCCATTGCTAAGAATGGGGTGTTGAAGTGTCCCACGATTATTTTGTGAGGTTCAATGTGGTTTTTGAGTTTTGGTAGTTTCCTTTATGAATGTGGGTGCCCTAACATTTGGCACCTAGATGTTCAGAATTGAGAGTTCATCTTGGTAGATTTTTTTCTTTGATGGGTATGAAGTTTTCTTTGTCATCTTTTTTGATAACTTTTAGTTGAAATTCAATTTTATTAGATATTAGAATGACTACTCCAGCTTGTTTCTTGAGACCATTTAATTAAAAAACTCTTTCTAGCCCTTTACTTTGAGGTAGTGTCTGTCTTTGCCACTGAGATGCATTTCCTGTACGCAGCAAAATGCTGGGTCCTGTTTACTTATCCAGTCTGTTAGTCTATGTCTTTTTATTGCGAGAGTTGAGTCCATTGATATTAATAGATATTAAGGAAAAATAATTGTTGCTTCCTGTTATTTTTATTGTTAGAGTTGGAATTCTGTTCATGTGGCTCTCTTCTTTTGGGTTTGTGAAGAGATTACTTTCTTACTTTTTCAAGGGTATAGTTTCCCTCCTTGTGTTGGAGTATTCCATCTATTATCCTTTATAGAGCTGCATTTGTGGAAAGATATTATGTAAATTTGGTTTTGTCATGGAATACCTTGGTTTCTCCATCTATGGTAATTGAGAGTTATGCTGGGTATAGTAGCCTGGCCTGGCATTTGTGTTTTCTTAGGGTCTGTATGACATCTGTCCAAGATCTTCTGCCTTTTAGAGTCTCTGTTGAGAAGTCTGGTCTAATTCTGTTAGGCCTGCCTTTTATGTTACTTGACCTTTTTCCTTTATTGTTTTTAATATTCTTTCTTCATTTTTTTTCATTTGTGTTTTGATTATTATGTGACAGAAGGAATTTCTTTTCTGGACCAATCTATTTGGGTTCTATAGGGTTCTTGTATGTTTATGGGCATCTCTTTATTTAGGTTAGGGAAGTTTTCTCCTATAATTTTGTTGAAGATATTTACTCTTCCTTTAAGTTGGGAATCTTCACGCACTTCTATTCCTATTATCCTTAGGTTTGGTCTTCTCATTGTGTCCTGGATTTCCTGGATGTTTTTGGTTAGGAGCTTTTTGCTTTTTTCTTTGACTGTTGTGTCAATGTTTTCTATGGTGTCTTCTACCCCTGAGATTCTCTCTTCTATCTCTTGTATTCTGTTGGTGGTGCTTGCATCTATGCCTCCTGGTTTCTTTCCTAAGTTTTCTATCTTCAGGGTTGTCTCCCTTTGTGATTTCTTTATTATTTCCATTTCCACTTTTAGATCCTGAATGGTTTTTGTTCAGTTCCTTCACCCGTTTGGTTCTGTTTTCCCATATTCCTTTAAGGGACTCATGGGTTTCTTCTTTAAAGGCTTCTACCTGTTTACTTGTGTTCTTCTGTATTTCTTTAAGGTAGTTATTTATGTCCTTCTTAAATTCCTCTATTATCATCATGAGATATTATTTTGAATCAGAATCTTGCTTTTCTTGTGTTGGGGTATTTAGGGCTTGCTGTGTTGGGAGAACTGGGTTCTGATGATGCCAAGTAGTCTTGATTTCTTTTGTCTATGTTCTTGTGCTTGCCTCTTGCCATCTGGTTATCTGTGGTGTTAGCTATTCTTGCTGTCTGTGACTGGAACTTGCCCCTTCTGTGAGCCTGTGGTCTTACTGTGAGTCAGTATTCCTTGGAGACAGCTCTCTCCAGGATGGATTGGGGTGCTGATATCTGTGGCATAGGGTTAGTTCTGGAGGCGGGGGATGGCAGGGGAAGGCATATGGAAACTGGAAGAATTGTGTCCCTGGATGTGTATCCAGGGATGCTCTGTGGTTTCTGGTTCCTGTGTGTTCTAGACAGGTCCCACCTGGGACAAATATTGGGGCAATAGTTATACTCTCACATGTGATCTTAAGTATGTCAACACTCTTGGGAGACAAGCTCCTGATGGGATTGGGATGTAGATTACTGTGACACAGGGTCAGCTCTGGGAGGCAGTTAGCAACCAGAAGTTGCATCTCTTCTTTAGGTTTGAAAAGTGTTCTTCTCTGATTCTGTTGAGCCAAGATGACAAAGATGATAATACTTATTATTTCTTCTTCTTCTTCTTCTTCTTCTTCTTCTTCTTCTTCTTCTTCTT
>JADRCC010262858.1:0-10542 GCA_019843855.1 Hylomyscus alleni | reverse complement strand
AAAGAAAGAAAGAAAGAAAGAAAGAAAGAAAGAAAGAAAGAAAGAAATACACCAAAATATTTTGCTGTTGTTTCATTTCTAGATAGGGTTTCTCTTTGTTAAGCCTTATCTTTCCTTTTACCCTGTTAGACTAGCCTTGCCTCAAATTTACAGTGATCCACGTTCCTCTGCTACCACCACTGCCTGGCAAAATCTAGAATCAGAAAAACAATGAGAATCTTAGCTGGCCATAGTGGTATACAACTTTCATGCCAGCATTTGAAAAACAGAGGCAGACTCTTACAGGTTTGAGGCCAGTCTGGTCTGCAAAGTGTGTCTAGGAAAGCTGGGAGGTCTGCTCTGCCTCTGACCGCCACCCCTACAGCTGGAGACAGAGTCTTACAGCCAACATCCTAAATTGAGAAAAACTTGAAGCAATTCATCAGGAGATAGGAGGGCTGATGTCCACTGAACTTTTGCTTTTTTCCAAGCATCATCTAAGGGTAAAATTGTTAATTATTTTTCAAAACACTAGAATCTCCTAAGAGGACATATGGAAATGTGAAACGATTTCTCCCCTCAGACAACCCAAGGAAGTTTGAAAAACATTTCAACAGCCTTCCATGCATGTCTCAGTAGTCTGACTATGGAGAGCCTGGAGAAAGCTACAACAGTAGATACTACAGAAACAAGGAGATTCAGGGGCTAGGATTATTAACTACACTCTAATTCACTGAAGATATAAATATAGATACTAGAGAGGCTGGCCCTGTCCTTGCCTGCTAGATATAAGACAGTGGGCATGGATCAAGAGCACAAGAAATTCACATTACCCATCCATACCAAAACAATTTCTTTTGATGAGAATAACCAAAATCGAAACCAAAACACAACTCCAGAACTTGTGACTCAGAGACAGTCTCTTAGTTTTAGTCCAACAAGCAGCTGAATGCCACCTATAACTCTCATTTCTGCAGTTATGCCACATTTCTCTGGTTTCTGAATATATCAAGCACAGGCAGGGTTCAAGATACGCAAATAAATAAATAAATAAATAAATAAATAAATAAATAATTTTTAAAATTAAAAAAAAATAAAAAATTTAAAAAAATCTGTTTGTCTTACCTTATAGATTGTTCAGGAATATATCTTTGGTGAAAGTTTTCCATGGCCACTATGTGCTCCCTGAGAGTGGTGCTTACCCCTTCAGGTTAGTCCTGCCTTGTGTAGACCTTGAAGATCCAGATAGAACCAGATGCTGCTGAACACCCCTTCCAAATGACTAACTGGTGACATCTAGCATTAAATCTAGAGATAACATTGACCAAAAAGGGATAGCATTTGCCTTTTGTTTAGCCACTTGCAAAACCAGATTTTTGCCGCCTGCACACAGAAGACGGAGGCAGGCCAATCTCTGAATTTAAGGCCTGCCTGGTCTACAATGTCAATTCAAGGACAGCTACTTAAAAATACCATGCCTCAGCAAAACAAACAAACAAGCAAAACATCCCAATTCAAGGCATTAAATCTAAAGAAGGTGTTTGGTGAACTCTTCTAGTAATTTGGTCTTTATGCATTTTTAATGAGTAAATGCGATTCTCAGGAGAATGGACATTTGTCAAGTATCACTGAAAATTAAAAAAAAAATTAAAATGAATCATAGCTGTATGCTTACCAGTGACATAGCTCCACTTCCTCCACATCCTCCATCCTGTCTTTTAGACAAGTCCAAAGAAATGGCATGGATGCACAGCCATAGTTGTTTCTGGAGGAAGCCAGCGTTACAGGGATGTTCCTTGGGGTATTGTTGTTAGTTAGTTAGTTAGTTAGTTAGTTAGTTAGTTAGTTAGTTAGTTCGTTGGTTAGTTAGGTTGGTTGGCTTGTTTTATTTCTTAAAAATAGATGTTGTACCCACGGAAGACATTTTGTTGTGGGAGGTGGAGTCAGAGAAACTGCAGAAATATCAAGGTAGAGGAAGAGGCTGGAAAGGTATCACGGAAGTTCAAATCACTTGATGTTCTTCCAGAGGATCGTGATTTGGTTCCCAGTACACCAACCAGGAAAGGCAAAGCTGTCTTCTGGACTCTGTCCACACCTGACCACCTCGTGATCCATCCAGCCATACAACAGGCAAAGCACTCGGAGACATAGAAAACCTTGGCTTCCTCCTTATTCAACTGGAGCCACAAAAATGTCAGAATCGCACAACTGGTCAGAATTACCTGCCACCAGGTACTACAGAATGTCCTCATATTTTCATAGAAAGAATTGACTGATGGGAAATGATAAGCAAAGTTGCTCACCACAATCAGAAAAAGACTCTGCACAGCTGAGCATCATGATGTAGAACACTGGCTTCGATACCTCGGATAAGGGAGTACATGGATCCCTGTAGGCTCAAGGTCAGCTTGGTCCACACAGCAAGTCCGTGACATTTAAGTCTGCCAGATTAACCTGAGAGATCCTGTTTTTATGTTTTCTTTAAAGATTTATTTATTTATTTATTTATTTATGAGTATACTGTAGCTGTTTTCAGGTATACCAGAAGATGGCATCAGATCCCATTACAGATGCCTGTGAGCCACCTTGTGGTTGCTGGAAATTTCAGGACATCTGAAAGAGAAGTCAGTGATCTTAATTAACCACTGAGCTGTCTCTCTAACTCCGGAGAGATCCCGTCTTTAAAAAAAAAAAAAAAAAAAAAAAAAAAAAAGTAAGGAAGAGAAAGAGCACTTCTTTCCAAAGACTATGTACTGCCTAAAAGTCTTTATAAATTCTTTAAATGTATTAGTCTTTCTAGGCTAGAATGACAATGGTACATGTATAACTTAGTTGAAGTTATTCCATAAGTGACACTGGTCAGAGATATTGAAGTGACAGACAATAATTAATAGAAGGACACTGTAGGACCCTGGATGTCTATGCAGGATAGAAGTAAGTGTAGCTGACTTTCTGAATAAAATACATGTAGTTTTCCAAACCTATTTATTTTGATTTTAGTTTTTTTAAGATTTATTACATATACAGCATTCTGCCTGCATGCATTCCTGCAGGCCAGAAGAGGGCGCCAGATCTCACCATGGATGATTGTGAGCCAACAAGTGGTTGCTGGGAATTCTGGAACAGCAGACAGTATTCTTAAGCGCGGAGCCATCCCTCCAGCACTATTACTTCTCTTCTAATCTGCCTGTGCCTCCAGTTTATTTTCTCATGAATGTTCTTTTGGCATGATAAAGTTTTATCTTACCCTGGACACTCAGAAGGAACACACATCTGCAATGACATGTTCATTTTGGGTGTCAGCTACTGGAAAATTTTGGTATTCGAAGATTTGTTTCTGTTTTTACTTAGCGTAGAACTATGTGTGTAAACTAGCATGTTCTACTTCTTGATATCTACCTGTTTCTGCTCTCCTGCTTGAGCTCTTGAACTAACAGTGGGTCACCACCATGATAGGCACTTTTCTTCTTCGTGTCCTACAACCCCAAACAATTGCCTCCTAGAGTATTTTTTTAAAATATGCTATTAGCTTAGATTATTCACGACATTTGAAATGACTTATACATTAAGAACTTTTAGCTGTGTATTTCGAGGCTTTGTTCTTTTGGACTAGACAGAAGACACTGGTCTGAATTGCCTAATGATGATGTTCAGTGACCTGGGTTACCTAGCATTTTCATGAGTTTGAAAGTCCTTTGGATTTTTGCCAGATTAAGGGATACGTACAATTCTCACAGGAAATAAAGTGTTTGTTTCCTTTAACACCGAGGCTGTGTTTCTTTGGAAGAGGAGTGCTTATGATGAGGGTGATTCAGGTCTCCTCCCAGTCTTGGACTTGAAGCAACTAACTGTGGGAGAAGACACAGCTCAGATGCACTAACTTCTTACTTCCACAAGGTGGCACCCCATACTTGGTTTTCATATACTCAATTCTTCTGTTACCGTATTTGTTGCAATGACCTCTGAGCCCTTCTAAGTGGAGATCACTCTTATAGACAACATACTGCTGTGGTCAGAATGGAGAGTTGAGACATTTTAAGTTCTATCACAAGTAGAAATAAAAAGTTGACATAGAGCAATATTCTATTGAAGGCTTTTGTTGATACTTTTTTTTAACTTATTAATATAAAAGTATAATAATAAAAAAGGCACATATAACCCATTTTTATCTGCAGATAGTATAATAACATTTATGAAAACCCCAAGGATATCAATGAAAAACCTAGTATAAACATTAGGGAAATTTTTCAAACTGAATGACCATTAATTATTGTATATGAATTATATAAAAAATCATAGAAAATCATATGCTAGTGAATACTGAACAAAAGGACTGCATGGTTGTTTTTTTTTTTCATTTTAATTTTGTTTCACTCGGTGTGTGTTTTTGTTCCTACATTTTATACACGTTTATAAAAATATGAATGCCTTTATGACATGAACAAAGTAAAACTGTCCTGAGAAATAGAAAGAGATAATAGAAGTGAGAAATAGAATGATAATGCTATTGGGAGACAGAGATAGGCCAGTACACACATATATGAAAATTACACACACACACACACACACACACACACACACACACACATACACCTTTGCAATAGCAGCAAGGTACTCACTAGGTAAAAGAACTGCTGGTCTAGTATGATTACCTGAGTCCAATACCTGGGACCCATGGTAGAAACTAAGAACTGAAAATTGTGACGTATGTGTTCACAGACACACACACATCCACTGACAAAGAAAAAATTGAAAATTAGTAAGCATTTGCAGTTGGAGGCACAAGCATCAGGAGATGGAGAAGAGGTTCCCCCCAACATTCACTTGCCTCGAAAAACCCCAGATTACAGATTGAGCTAGACTAATGTATCCCATTAAAGTGTAACACATTTAAGAAAAAAAAAAATTAATGTGAAAGTATTCATGGCATAAACCACAACAAATATTAGGTTAAAAAATATCAAATTGCTGGTCTGTTAGCTTAGTTGAAACAAACAAACAAACAAAAAGAGAAAAGAAAGAAACTAACTAAAAAAAAACTATGAAGGGAAATAGAAACCATCCAAAATTAAGATACGAAATGAAAGAAAACGGGCTGGAGATCCCATACTTGAAAAAGGAAAACTCGTTAGACTCTTTGTTCTTCTAATGAAGTTGACTGAGTATGTGTCTGCCAGTCCTCCACTGGCACTTTCGCCCTGTAGGCTCGGCTTGGGCATTGTTGCTCATCCTCTTGTATCCGGGCAAGGCAGGCAGTGAGAGAGCCAGGTCTCCAGCAAACTGGCTAAGCTGCTGTGCATCACAGTCAGGCTGCTTGGTTGCAGCTGGAGCAGTTGTTAAAACTGCACAGCCACTGCCACAGGGTTCCCACTGTGCCCCTGCTTTTCTCACCTGTGAAATCCCCTGCTAAATAGTATTTGGTGTTTGCTGCTGTACTGAACTGCTGCCAAAGAAGGTCAAGCTGGCTCCCAACGAATTATCACTGAAAGGGTCCACTTCCCCCATATCCTAGTAACTTATCTTCCACTACCTCTGTTAAGTGGTGGGCTAGAGGAGATGTTGAATGCTTATTAAAAGTAGATTGCAAAAAAAAAGTTGCCTACATACACCCTGCTGCAGTGGAAATGAGGAAAAAGCAAGCAGACTTTTCTGTATCCAATACTTTATCAGAGGTCTTCGGCTCCTCAGGCTTCCTCAAAGAAGCTCTGAAGGCAGCTTTAGGGAGGATCTAATAATCCCATACGTGGTAAAAGAAGAGAGGCATTTGGCTTAAATAAAAGGCATTTTATGTGATTTTTAAATATGTTCTTTCAAGAAAGAGAAACTTGCTCTTTGGACTCTGAAGCATCGTGAAGTGAAAAAAAAAAAAACAAACAAAGCTTAAAAATGAAATACTTTCGCATCTTCTGAGCCTTCTGTCTCTATTATTTTTACTTTTTATTTTTGGTTTCCCTATATGTTTCGGGGTAAACTGACCTGTTTTATGGAGAAGTTTGGTTTTTGAGAAAAATCAGTGAGACTGACAAACCCTCTTTGTTTCCTTGATTAGTGTACTGCATCATTTGTT
The DNA here is from genome assembly GCA_019843855.1 of Hylomyscus alleni. Lineage (NCBI taxonomy): Eukaryota > Metazoa > Chordata > Mammalia > Rodentia > Muridae > Hylomyscus > Hylomyscus alleni. Next base: position 4,496 of record JADRCC010262858.1, on the reverse strand, counting down.
TGTTTGTATTTTATTTATTTTAACCCAAAATTTGAATATTTCTTGTAATCTATTCTACCTGTGTGTGACTTCTTCTTTTGGTTTAAGTCTTCAGGTATGCTGTTATTAGTATAAAATCTTTCAAAAAATTTATGGAGGCTTTTACTTAGACCTGCTTTCACTGTGTCCCATAAGCTTGGACATGGTGTGTATTCATTTTCAATGGATCCTAGAAAGTCATTGACTTCTTTCTAAATTTCTGTCTTGATCGATTTTTTTCATTCAGTAGAAAGTTGTTCAATTTCTGTGAGTTTGTACATTTTTGTTGGTATTCTGCTTTAACCTATAATGGTCATTATAGATTCAGGGATTCAGGGAGTTATTTCAACTTTCTTGTATGTGTCAAGACTTGCTTTGTTTCCGAGTATGTGATCAATTTTAGACAAAGTTTCATGAGATGCAGAGAAGGAGGTATATTTTTTTGTGGTTGGGTGAAATGTTCTGTAAATATTTTTTAGGTACATTTGGTTTATAACTTCAGTTAACTATAGAATTTCTCTGTAGTGAGAATTTTGGAATTTAGATTTCTTTAAATATTATAAGAAATATTATTAGAGTGTTTTCATTTTAATCCCAGGTGTCCAGAAATATGGGGCTGCTTCAGATTGTCCACAGTAGTTGATTATGATTTGCCTCTTACTATAAGCAGGGGCCTGATTTTGCCAACTGCAGGTAACTTCTTCAGTTATGTGATATTTGGAAAACTGGGAACTTTTCAGAGGCTGTATAAATGCCAAGGCCCTGAGAGGCAGGGGCAGGGTTGGTTGGTTGTTGGTAGTTGGTTTTTCACATGAGTTGGTTGTGGTTTGTTAGTTGTCATGCTCAAAGAAGAAATAAGAAGAAATTAGATTCTGGACTCTCTTTCTTTCCTCTCTCCCCTCTATCCTAGAGTTAAAAGCTTCAAAGAGTGGGAAAAAAGGTGGAGAAAGCTAGAGGAAAATAGAACCCAGGAAGTAGCAAAGACTAGTGCTATTTCTCTGTTTAGTTTTTGTCTGGATGACCTGTCTATCAGTGAGAATGGGGCACTGAAGTCTCCCACTTTCAGTGTGAGTGTCAATATGTGATTGAAGCTGCAGTTGTGAGTGGGCATAGATTTTAAGAATTGGAACATTCTCTTGGTGGATTTTTTTTTGTTCTGTGAGTATGTAGTATCCTTCCCTATCTCTTCTAATTAGTTTAGGTTTGAAGTTTATTTTGTCAGATATTAAAATGGGTGTGCCATGTTGCTTCCTATTTATTTGCTTAGAATATCTTTTCTTTAATGCTTTACCTTAATGTGATGTCTATCTTTGATGTTAAGGTACATTTCTCAAGTGAAGCTGAGAGATACATCCTATTGAGACATCCCATCTGTCAGTCTCTATCTTTTATTGGGGAACTGAGACCATTGATGTTGAGAGTTATTTACAGACAATGACTGTCGATTTCTGTTATTTTGAATCTATTGTTGTGTTGTATGTATGCTTCCCTATTTTGACTTTGTTGGTCTAGGGTTATTTATTCTCTGACATTTCAGGGCAGTAGTTCACCTTGTTACTTTGGAGTTTTCCTTCTACCACCTTCTATCAAGCTACATTTGTAGACAGATATTGCTTAACTTCTGTGTAATGTAATATCTTATTTCTTCCATGGATAGTGGCGGAAAGTTTCACCTGGCTTAGTAGTATGCTCTAGCATTCGTGGTCTTTTAGTCTGCAGCACATCTATCCAGGCTCTTGTGGGTTTTAGAGTCTCTATGGAGAATTAACATGCACTTCTAACAGGTCTGCCTTTATATGTTACTTGCAGCTTTTACTACACTTTCTTTGTTCTCTGTGTTTAGTGTCTTAGGTGACATATGCCAAGTGGACTTTCTTTTCTAGTCCAGTCTATTTCATACTCTGTATACTTCCTTTACTTTGTTAAAAGTCTGTTGTTTAGGTTAAGGACATGTTCTTCTATAATTTTGTTGAGAATATTTTCTTTGCTTTTGAATTGTTTCTTCTCCTCCTTCCTCTACACTTTACTTTTCTTATATTTATTATTTGTGTAGAAATATCTTATATTTCTTGCATATTTCCTTCTAGGATTTTTTCTTTTTTGCTTGCTTGCCTTTTTCTTTCTTTCTTTTCTCCCTTTCTTTCTTTTTCTTCTCCCTCTACTCTTTTTTTCTTTTAGACTTAATTTTCCTCAATCTATGCATCTATTACTTCTACCATCTCTTCAATGCCTGAGATTCTCTGTCTTTTGTAGTCTGTTGTTAAGGTCTTCCTCTGAGGGACTACTTGAGTTCCTACATTTTGCACTTCCAGATCTCTCAGTTTAGGTTTTCTTTACTGATTATGTTTTCACTTTCAGATCTTGAACTGTGTTTTTTTATTTCCTTCCACAGTTTGTGTTTTCACAGATTTCTTTATTTTTTTCTCTTTAAGAATCTCTATTATATTTGTAAAGGCAGTTTTATGGTCTTTTTTCATTCTTGTTCTTCAGCCATGATAGAATATTCAGGGCCTTCTGTGATAGTGTTGATGGGATTTAATAGAGATTTTCATGCCCGCGCTGTTAATGGTTGTGTTTTTATGCTGGTACATATGTATCTGGGGTTGGGAAGATTGTAATTCTTGGTGCTGATATCTGGTTTTATGTAGTAGAAAATATTGATCTCAACCCAGGGTTTCTACCTATCTTTTGACCATTTATTTTGTGGATAAAACATGCATACAATCTTTATATTTATGATAAGCCTTAGTTAGCACAAGAGCTAGGCAGATAGCTATCCTCTACACTATTATACATATTTCTCAGCCAATAATTCCATTATATAATTTGCCATAGATTTATCTTGGCTGCTCTTAATTATAATTACCCAACTCACATGGCCATTATTTTAAGATTATTACTTCATGGTGGCTTCTCCTCTACCTTCTTCTATCTACCTCTACCATGGTCTCCTCCCATCCCCAAGCCGGGAACACCAGGAAATGCCTATCTAATCCTGCCCAGAATTTTATTATAAGCACTTTTATTTACAATTCAGAAATAACTTGGGGCCAAGGTCACATAATGTCACTTGGGTCTACATGTAGGCTCTTTCATCTCTGGGACAACCAGGTCTTTGGGGCCTACACTTAGCCTTACAATAGAAGCAAGCAAAAGAAGATCATTGCCCCAATCTCTTAGATTGGGGTGGATGGCTCTGGTTATTTTATGAATTATAGATATGTTTAATGTTAAGGGATAGTTTGTAAATGTTATAGCTTTGGACAGGGAGGAAACTAGAGAGCTTAGACTCAGATTTCTACCTTTCCCTTCTTCTTCTCTATCTTTCCTTTTTTAAAGATTTATTTATTTATTATGTGTAAGTACACTGTAACTGTCTTCAGACACACCAGAAGAGGGCATCAGAACTCATTACAGATGATTGTGAGCCACCATGTAGTTACTGGGATTTGAACTTAGGACCTCTGGAAGAGCAGTCAGTGCTCTTAACCACTGAGCCATCTCTCCAGCCCGCCTTCTTTCTTAAGTAAAGGAAAAGTGAGTGGAAGAGAAAAAGGAGAATATAGTAATATCATAGAAATTAGAAGAATAGACAAATAGAAATAGGTTCTCAAATTTACTCTTAAACAAAACATTGTATAGTTATAATCATACATTGATATAAATCTTTATAATTGATGGAAAATTGAAGTTATAATTTTTTACATTGCCACAGAATTTGCATATTGACATAGGATTAAGATTTTCATTGGTATAAATCTGTATATCAGTACAAAATTTGAAATTCATATTGTTATTCTTAGTTAGACATTTTGCCTATGCAACTCATTTAAGAATACAAGGCTTTGACCCAGTCCTTCTAATAGCTATTATTACAAATTTTTTATGATGATCAATAACACAACTTAATGGCTAGACAGTAAACTCATGGTTATGTTAGATTCTGATTCAATTATAATAAAGTGTTTTCAATTTATTCAAATAGAAATGGCTAAGAGTGGTTAAAGTTTAACAGTTCAGATATACTTTACATAGGTAGTATTCAAAAACATTAGAAATTCACAGAATGTGACATTGAATAGTATTTCGTTATTAAGAATCATTTGACCATGAGACATGTCTATTCCTGACAGCTCCCGCTTCATGGTTTGAAGAAGATATTGAACATCTGTAGGAGAGGTTGCTTATCGTGTGGCAAGGTAGCAACTGGGCAGAAGTTGACTATATCATGTATAGCCAAACAGATGTGGGATAGTCAACTGGTAAGCTGTGTCCTGCTAGTGCTCCTTCCTGCTTCATTTCAAGGTCTGACACTAGAAGGCTTAAGATATATGCTCCCAACCCAAATACAGTAGAGGACATCCAGGTCTGCGTTCATTCAGAGATGATGCACCTAACCCTCAAGAGACTAAAGACCCCAGGGAGTTTAGCTGTCAGATGGGGTGGGGAGGTGGAGGCATCCATGTGAATACAGGGGG
>JADRCC010262829.1:2026-16510 GCA_019843855.1 Hylomyscus alleni | reverse complement strand
AAAAAAAAAAAAAGACAAGAAATATAAATAAGACGTATTGTCTGGGTACTACCAGAGCACTTGCATTCTGTGTTCCTGAATTTGGAATACCTACAGGGAAGAATGATAAAGATGACACTTACAGCAACGAAAGGTTATTCATAACAAGGAAATAAAAGGAAAATTACATTTATTCTGGTTTGGTAATAGACTGGGAATTGCTAATTTTTTTTGTTTGGTTGGTTTTTTTGTTTGTTTGTTTGTTTTTGAGACAAGGTTTCTTTGTGTAGCCTTGGCTGTCCTGGTACTCACTCTGTATACCAGGCTGGCCTCAAACTCAGAAATCCACCTGCCTCTGCCTCCCAGGTGCTGGGATCATAGGCGTGTGCCACCACTGCCTGGCGCTAATTATTTTTACACATTTTATTTTATTAAAAACTTTTGTGGAAGCCCAATGAGAAACAACTGAGCAGAAGATCACGAATGTGTATGTTGCAGTAGAATGAGAGGCTGAACTATGGTTTAAACACTGCCCTATTAGGATTCCACATCACCTTATACTCCCTACCTTGCTGTTCCAAGGAGCACTGTTGCCTGCTGTTCTCTAAACTAAGAATGACAGTAAAAAAGTACCTGGGTTAAAGCAAAGAGTTGTGTGATACAACAGAAAAAAAAATTTCAAGTCATTATTTCTCAAGGAAAAGGAATAGGCACCTTTGTTCTTGTGAAGATCTTTATAAACATGACATAATATTAATTGCTGTAGGCTAGGTTATAACAGATCCCTGCCAAAAGCAGGAGAATTAGAGTACATGATATTTCAAAGACCAGGCCAGTAACATTATTGATCAGTTTCCTAACATAATGTCTCTTTCCAATACATTATCACTAATTTATAATAATGGGACAAACAGTGTCATTCATGTCTCACTCAGAAACTATTGCTTGGTTTGGGAATTTGTTTTTAGGTGTATTGATAATTTGTAAATAGTTATTCACTTTCAAAACAAGAGTCTTATCAAGCATGTCTTACATTTCACAAAAGATTATTCTTTCCCTAAACAAAATTGACATGGCTTACCTCTAACCTCCTGTGCTTCAAATGATCATTAAAACTCACCTACTCTGAACTAATGAAGACTGCTCAAAATCAGGGGAAAATCCAGTTACCAGGCAACAAGGATGACATCAAGATTCTGTCTCTCTCTTTCCTGATGGAGACAGGCACAGTGTCGCTAGCTACACATTACTGAGGTGACAGTTCGTCTGTGTAACTGATATTCCTTCTACCACAGCATACTATGATATCCAAAGACCCTTTTTATGAAAAAAAAAACCAAGATGAATCTATTTTGAGCATAAAACTGTGAAAGATAATTTGAATCATCCATTAGAAATTCATTCATATTTCCCCAAAATCTTTTGAATTCTACTATTTGAAAATACTGTAGAGAATCTTCTTGATAATCCAGATCATGGGTAATGGCAATATGGGTCTAGTTTTCCAGCCTTTCACATATGCAATGTGCACATACCTACTCATCTTGCATTTGCAGGACTATATTCTGAAGAAATATGCACCATAGCACAAATTTGATATAATAGTAAGAATAGGACAAAGCCCCAATACAGAAAATTGCAAAGAGTTAATAATATAAATTTAGAAAATAGCCCTTCATTATCTCCAGTTATATGTTGCTCATAGATTTACAGGCACCAAAACATGGGCCAATGGCAATTGATATTCAATAGCCAGAGAATAGGATTGTAAATAAAGTCCTTAAGATAAAGTCACCAGAAAGACCCTTTACTTATTGTTGTGTCAGCTCAGTGGAGTCCAATATGCTTTAACTCTGAGAAGGAATTGTACAGTAAAAAAATTACAAAGCTTCTCAGGCACACAAGCTATATAAAGACACAGGCATGTTGAAACTAGAAGAAAGCCATGGAGACAGAAAAGTGGTAAACTGAAGGTATACGGGGAATAAGAAGAATTGTAAAGCTTTCAGAGCTGAAATTTATTCTAGGAGATTAAGTGTAAAGTGATAGACTAGTGAGCTGAAGTCCCTTGTCAATACACAGACCAACCTGTACACATGCAGAAGACACAGTCTCTAAGAATAGAAGGATAATAAAGGAGAAGAATAATTCAGAAATGTAAGTGACTTGTATGTTAATACATTATGGATAAAAATGTCAAATATTAGGCTAGTATTTCTATATAAATATATTTCTATATGTTTTCAATATCTTTCATATGTATATTTCTCATATATAAGATATATATATATATATTATATGCATGTATATATGAGAAATAAAACAAGTATGTGCTGGTAACATTTCTCACAAAGATCTCTGTTTAGTATAGTTGTAAAAAACCCCTACAATTAATTATTCTCTTATGTGGATTTGGTTCTTATAAGTAAATATGCATCAATTTCTTAAAATTCAAACAAGAAAAAAGAAAGAGAAGGAAGGAGGGAGGGAGGGAGGGAGGGGAGAGGGAGGGAGGGGAGAGGGAGGGAGGGAGGGAGGGAGGGAGGGAGGGAGGGAGGGAGGGAAGGAGGGAGGAAAAAGAAAAGAGTCCTGGTTTAATGAGTCTTCTATACATTTTCTTAAGGTTACGGAAGTGATTTGGAAAGCCCAACCAAATACAGTGGTTACAATACTTGATGCCATAATCTTTTGTCTGGAAGTAAATTCTACTTGTCTTAGTCACTTTTCCACTGCATTGGCACAATGCGAGGAGCAAGGAATTGTGGGAGAATGAGGTTAGACTTATGGTTTCTGAGGTTTAGAGTCTGTGATAGCAGAGTGAAGGCATGGTGACAGAATATCTGAGCGCTAATATCTCAGGACTGAGTAGGAGACTGACGCGGCACACTGGAAATGTTGCAAGTCTTCTGAACTCTCAGAGTCACAGTCACACATCTCCAACATGGCCACACATCCTAATCCTTTCCAAACATCTCCAACAACTGGGTACCAAGTATTCTAAAAGATAAGCCTTTGGGGCCATTTCATTCAAATCACTACAGTACCCAACTGAGCAAAAATACATCTGTCACTTCAACTGCTTTTGATGTCCTTTAAAACATGCAATCAGTGTATGAGCACCATTTAGAAAAACGATTTTGATTTCTGTGTTGGCATGTCAACATTTTCTGGAGCATTTTAGCCTCTAGTTTAATAAAATTTAGAGTAATCAAATTCTTTCTCAAAGGACAAATATTTAGGCTGTATAAAGACTGTAGTTATGTTAGAACTTGAGCTGTAACTAAAATTGTTGCAGTTCAGTCAAATAGGGTGAGAATGATCTAATTATTTAAGATATTAGAACTCAACAACCACGGTCAAGGTACATAGAGTGAAATCAATAATTTCAGTTACCACCAGTGTCTATTAGGTGACTATCATTTTCTCACTGAAATTATTTCTTAAGACTTTTCAACTACTAGGAAGAATTTTATTTTTCCATTGGACTGAGGAAACCAAAATTTTAAAAAAAAAAGCAATAATGAGGTAACCTAGAAACGCTTAAGAAGGTGGTGATTAGCTAACTTCAGATACATCATTAGTCCCTAGCCATTAAAACATTTAAAGTGTTTTCCATGAAAACATTGTAACTCCTAATAGCAACAGTGCTAGTACTACGCAAGCAACTAAAAAGACTCAGGGATTGTTGACCTAAGCCCTTTACTAAGGAACCCTTATACAAAGTTATTAAAGAATTTAGATGTTACACGTTTGTGGTAAGCACATTACTTGTTAAGATTTATTGGAAGAGGGGAGAAAGGATTTTAAGAGACAGAGGCATCAGTCACCTAAGAACATAGCCTTCAATAACTAAGGCTCGTAGGGGCTTACAGTGACTGGACAGAAAATCAAGGCGTCGGAATGGGTCTGAGCTAGGATCTTTGAATATGTATTATGATTATTTGGCATGGTCTTCTTCTGGGACTCTTAAGAGTGAGAGTGGGGCTGTTTCTGACTTTTTTTAAATCTGCTCTTGGGACCATTGTTCTCCTATTGAGTTGTTTTAATTACTTTGAACTGTTTTAATTATCAAAATGGAGATGATTATAAGTTTGGTGATAATTATGATCTTAAAAACCCTCTGGAAAAGAGGTCAAGCTAGTAATTTAATTCAGTCTGTAGCTTTAATGATTTCCAGTTACTGGACCAAGGACATACTATTTTCGGAGAGAGTCTATTTATCTGTGTTGACAGGAAAGGAGAAAAGATTTTGGACTCCTTCCAGAATGATATGGATCTAATATGATAGGGGAAGACCGTCTGAAGATCTTGAAGACACACAGAAAAGAACAAAATCAAGAAGACCAAACAAGTCAGGCGGTGGTGGGGCACGCCTTTAATCCCAGCACTTGGGAGGCAGAGGCAGGCCGATTTCTGAGTTCGAGGCCAGCCTGGTCTACAGAGTGAGTTCCAGGACAGCCAGGGCTACACAGAAAAACCCTGTCTCGAGGAGAAAAAAAAAAAAGAAGACCAAACAGGACAGGTAACTCGATCTGCTGATTCCTCAACATGGGGAAAGCCCAATAACTGACTTAGATATAAAAATGTCTCTAGCCCAAATTTAACTAAATTTAGACTGTAAATCTTGTTGGTTATACAATCCTTAAGATTCATCATGCCATCCTTCACATGGCATGAATAAAGATTTATGACAATTGGTTATTGATCAAATTACTTAATAAAAAGACAGTTGCCTTTCACCTGCCTAAACAAGGAGCAAAATTCATCTTTAACTGATCCGTGTACCTTTGCATAATCCATAGGAATATCTTAGTAGTACTAAAATTTGGGTTGTGAGATTCATATGCTACAGAATGTACAGCTTGGGCAAGGTTCATCCTTGGGATGCTGAACTGATCTGCTCTTCCAGCCTCCTGCTTCCCAATGCTGTCCTGACACTCGCTTCCAAAACAGCTTCAGGAATTACTGTTGATTCCAAATTATCTCACTTCAACCAACCTCTCAGATGGATCCAGTCCAAACTTCAGTCAAGCCCTGAGCCTTCTAAGCATACAGAGACTGGATAAAAGACACGAAAGCTAGCTTTCTTAAAGCTAACCAATTTTTCTAATTTTCCTTCCCTCCCCCGCCCCTTTAAAAAAATTTCCTGCCGATCTTATTCAACAGGAAGAAGTCATGGAGAGTCATCATCCTGATCCCTTGGGTTTGGGTGTCTGGTTATGGTTATTTTATAAATTATAGAGTGGTTATCATTTTAAGGAATAATTTAGAAATCTTTATAATTGATGCAAAATTGAAATTATTTCTTACACTGGTATAGTATACATTGATATAGAATTAAGGTTTTCATTAATATAAATCTATTTATTGATAGAAAATTAAAATTAATATTGTTACTCTTAGATAGGCATTGTGCCTATGCAACTCATTTGAGAATACAAGAATTTGACCCAGTCCTTTTGATAGCTATTATTTCAAAGCTGCTATGTTTAAGATGACTAAGCAACACAAGTTAAGTATCAGATAGTAAACTCATGCTTATATTAGATTCTGATTTAATTATAATAAAGTGTTTTTTAATTTACTCAGAAATGACTAAGAATAGTTAAGGCTTAATGTGCTTTACATAGACAGACCATCTTCAAAAACATAAGAAATCCTCAGAATATAACATTTAATGTTAGCTCATTATTAAGGATCATTTGACAATGAGACATGTCTGCTCCTGGTGGCTTCCCCATTCCCCTTCAAAAAGAACTTGAACATCAAAACCTCCATATAGAGTTGCTCCAGTTTTGACAATGTAGCCACTGGAAAGAAATTGTCCTATTCAACTACAGACAAAAAGTACTGTTCAAGAAAGGACACACAATGTGGGATTTTTGACAATTTAGTCCTGCCAAGACAGAACAAACTAATCTTTCATAGTTCCTGTTTCATTTCAAGGTCTGTCAGATGGTTCTAGACCACAAGGCTGGAGACAGATGCTCCAATGTTATCAGAAATTAGGATACTGTGCAGGTAGTCAGCTGTCTCTACAATTTGTTTAAGTTTTGGAAGCTATGTGTCGTGCTACCTATATATTCATGTTATATTTAATTAATTTCTAATGAGGTTGAAGATTTCTTATAGTCTTATAATGAAACTCACATTGTTTAGCATTGACAAAGATGATTTAGATTTTAAAGGATGGTTTTCAAGTGGTAATGCAAGCTAAAATCAAAACATAACTCAAGTATAGAATTATAAATTCTTTAAGTTAGATAGATGTTAGAGTGCTTTATCTAATTGACAATTATGATGAACTAGACGTTAATTATATATCATACTTTGTAATTTATATAATTGCTATGGTTATGTTCAATTTATATCTAAGAGAAGAACTATTTTTTCTTCTTAAATTTGGACAGAAAAGGTGAGATGTTGGGTATTTTTTCTAATGCCTTTTCTTAATTTAGCCCCCAAAATTAGGAATCTACAAATCCAAACGCTAATGGTCCCTTTCCCCAACTGGTTTTTGATTAATCAATAACGAGCCAATGTCCAGTGACTGAAGAAGATGAAGAGGTGGGACGTCCAGGTTTCTGGGGGAAAAATGAGGGAGGAGGAAGAGAGGGCCACCAGCAGAAGGGATAGAACCGACCAGGCTAGAAAGGAACAGGAGGCAGTAAAGGCCAAAATGTAGGTACAAGAAGGAAAGTGGCCCCCTGAGAAGGCTGTGCAGAAGTTTTGGGGCAAGAAAGATGGGGGGGGGGGGAGGGCGCTAACCAGAAGGAGCCAGGGCAACAAAGATAAAATACAGATTTTGAAAGATATTATCGCTGGGCGGTGGTGGCGCATGCCTATAATCACAGCACTTGGGAGGCAGAGGCAGGCCGATTTCTGAGTTCAAGGCCAGCCTGGTCCATAGAGTGAGTTCCAGGACAGCCAGGGCTACACAGAGAAACACTATCTTGAAAAACCTAAATAAATAAACGAATGAATAAACAAATAATAAATAAAATAATAATTAAAAAAAGAAGGATATTATCTCAGGAATACCGGGAAAAGGTGTTTGTCCGCCTACACACACCTTTGTGGCTACAGGAAGGGTTAGAAATGCCCAGCCGTTGAACTAATCAAGACACATCAAAATTAGCTTGTGTATGTGTCTTTCAATTGGTAATTCAGAGGGCTCTGGCGGGTGGTCACAGGAAGCCAATAACGTTTAACTAATTCACCACTACATTGGTCCACCTTACACGGTAGTTGAGCTCCATGTGTCTGGACTCTAGAGAGAAATGCACCAAAAAACTTCTGGTGGCATGTTGTGGTTTCTTGCCGCTTCCACAGACTTGGGCTAATTGGTAGAGTGATGTCAGCTGAGGCCAGACATGTGCTGAGGCTAGACTCATGGAGAAGATGAATGATGTTTAGAGGGAGTGTAAAAAGGACTTGATGAACAGTAAATAGAGGCTGAGCTTGGTTTGCTTTTAGAGCTAGCCATATAATGTCTGTTGATCTCACATCTTTTCTGATTTTTGCTTCATTGAAAGTGGCACAGCTAAGAACTGCTTCTGACATCCCGGCTGATCCGAATCTCTCTTGCCTAGGTATTCCTACTACACCATGCCACCAGCTGTATTCTGACACTACTGAACTGTACCATCGGTATATCCATGAAATTTTCTCCTATAGATGAAGCTACCTGTCGCTGCTGATCTGTGCCTGACAGTCCTCTTCCCCCTTATCCTTTTTATTTTTTTTAATTACCCCTAGAGAGTAGTGTGTTACAATGGAGGTTAAAGTGTTTAAAGAACCATCATTCAAAGTAGAGTTTTCAAAAATTAAAATTAAAATCACGAGGGTAGAAGAGTGGATATTGGATAGTGGGGACTGACTGGAAAGATAGAAAACAGTGGAGTCTAATATATGAGAAATGAATAAATAAATAAATATCTTAAATATTTTAAGATATTTATTTTATGTATATGAATATTTTGCTTCAGATATCCTGGAACCCAAGTTACAAGTGTTTGTGAGCCACCACATGAGTGTAAGAATTGAATCTGTGTCCTCTGCAAAACTGTCAAGTCCTCTTAAGCAGTGAGCCATCTCTCTAGCCCAGTGGCCTTTATTTTTATATGACAGCAAATGAAAAAAAATGAAAGAAAAAGAATTAATGAAAGAAAGGAAGGAAGGGAGAGAAGGAGGGAGGGAGGGAGGAAGGAAGGAAGGAAGAGAGAGAGAAAGAAAGAAAGAAAGAGAGAGACTCAAAAATAGGATCCTAACATGTTCTGTTGTAATTAATTCTAAAGTAATATCATCTTTTATAATGAGTAGGAAAGGAAGATAGAAAGAAGAGATAGAAAAAAGTAAATCTTCTTGCAGACAGAGCATATTCTGGTTGAAGTTAGTCTGAAGTGTGAGGGGAGTTTTCTTAAGAACTCCCTTAACTCATCTTTAATCATACAATGGAATTCTTGAAAGGAACATCATTTACTACATGAAAAGTCCTTTATTGTGAAAATGATGCTCTTGTCTGATTTATGGGAAAGCTTCTTTTGTGTCCTAAAATCTACCTATAACAATACAGTATTTTATCTGGGGATTATACGATTGGAAATAATGAACTTCAGACTGCTTTGTTGTACATGAAATGCTATATTTTAGTAGAATGGTTTTCTATTCTTTTAATAATTCTTTTTAAATGGTGATAATACCACCCATTTCCATATTTCTATGCTGAAAATGAAAAACTCAGTCAACAATCCAGCTTTTTTCAATCATCTTAAGGTAAGTTACTGCTTAGATAAAATTATTGAATGAATAGCAATTAGTTTCCATCGAGATAATGAGTGAATTTGATATAAAATCTTTCTAGACTTAGCAAAACTTATTTCTTCATGATAGCCCTAAAGGTTTACAATATTATAATCAGAAGCAGGTGCTTAATACTTCAGTTGCCATGAGCAGCAAAAAGTCGTCATTGAAATAATCTTTGGGGGAGGGGCATGTCTATTCACAGATACATAGAGATTAGCTTTCAATTGGAAATTGTAGATATTAAATTAAACATCAAAGAATATTGCTATTAACAGGTCAAAAGAGAATATTCATCTCTAAAAGTTTGTTGGTGTTAACATAAATTATGCTTTGAGTGACAAAAAATAAAATATCAGGGGTGGAGACATGATTCTCTTGTTAAGAGTGCTCCCTGATCTTCATAAGAACCTGAATCCAGTTCTTAGCATGCAAGTCAATTGGCTTCCAACCACCTATTCCAGGGGATTGGAAACCCCCTTCTGCCCAATGCAGGGATTCACACACACAGATACAGACCCTCCCAACATACACACAGAGACACACACACTCACACACAGACACACACACACACACAGACACACACACATACTCACGCATACACTTTATAGACAAGAACAAATCATTAAAAAAAGTTATATGAACAGATTGACTGAAGCTGAAACCATATGACATGATAGATTTTATTTACAGATTGTTAAGTAACTCCTTACTATTTTCAAATTAACACACAAGAATTTCCTAACTCATTTCCTAACTGCTCATTTACACACATATGTTAATGCAAACAATGAGCAAATAAGGTTCATGAGTCTTTCAGGCCAACATTTGTGTGGAAGACTCACCAAAGCTTTTAAGTTTATAAAATATTAATTTCTATGTACATAACAAGAGGAGGGCTGTAGAAACTCACTCTTTAATCAGAGCTTTGTTAGGAACACTGTCTGGTGTTTTCAAGCATGTATCTAGAAAGATAAACAAACATCTATTTGATGAACTAAACATAAGGGCATTTATCAATGTACTAAAAATATGAAGATTCTTTTCTTTCTTTCATTTATTTTTTAAAAATTTATTTATTATTATATATAAGTACACTGTAACTGTCTTCAGACACACCAGAAGAGGGCATCAGATCTCATTATGGATGGTTGTGAGACACCATGTGGTTACTGGGATTTGAACTCAGGAACTTTGGAAGAGCAGTCAGTGTTCTTAACCACTGAGTCATCTCTCCAGTCCTGAAGACCCCTTTTTTTCTGTGTTTTGCTTTACACTTTACCACAACAATTTTTGAAGTGAAAAAAAATTTCCTATGCAAATAAGTTAAGATTCTCACTATGTATCTACAAGGAACAATAGAGTAGGCCTGGCCTAGCCACCTTAAGAGGCATGCATCATGTGCTTTTTATGTTCCAGTCCATGGCTCCTGTACTGGCTGGTTTTGTGTGTCAACTTGACACAGGCTGGAGTTATCACAGAGAAGGGAGCTTCAGTTGAGGAAGTGTCTCTATGAGATCTAGCTGTGGGGCATTTTCTCAATTAGTGATCAAAGGGGGTAGGGCCCCTTGTGGGTGGTGCCATCCTTGGGCTGGAAGACTTGGGTTCTTTAAGAGAGCAGGTTGAGTAAGCCAGGGGAAGCAAGTCAGCAAGGAACATCTCTCCATGGCCTCTGCATCAGTTCCTGCTTCCTGACCTGCTTGAGTTCCAGTTCTGACTTCCTCTGGTGATCAACAGCAATGTGGAAGTAAGATAAATAAATCCTTTCCTCCCCAACTTGCTTCTTGGTCATGATGTTTGTGCAGGAATAGAAACCCTGACTAAGACAGCTCCTGATGCCCCATGTGCCTTCCAGTTCCAGAGAAGCTGAATTACTCTCTCAGGCACTGAAGCATTCAGGTGGCTTTGTGTTTCTCTGTATGTTCCCTTGGAAGATAAGGAAACATGGAAACTTGAAAGGATCATTGATCTTGGATGTTAATCTTGTGTATTCTGTATAGTTCGCAAACATCAGTGTATTCTGGCAACTACAACTGTATTGATCCTGGCAATCACCACTATATTCTGTTTCTGATAAGGGTATAAAATATTTTATTTCTCTTGATAAAAACTGTCAGAACTTCAGGCTTGCTGTGGCCTCACCAACCGAAGGCTGGTCTAATTTCTAGCTGGCTATAGCAGGTAACCTTGTCCAGGTAAGTAAGCATGGGAGCTTACATGTATCCATACAATTATCATTTGATACTTGCACCATCTTGATTTCAACTTAGTTCTGGAAAAAAATGTTCTTCTTCATTCTTGTACTCAATTCTTTCCTCAAAAAAAATGTATAATTTTTCCAACTTTAAATGATTTTACCTAAAAGTTTGCATTCTTAAATATAACTATTCCTATAGACTGCTCTAAAAAAGACCATAAAATTGAAAAATAAAGTAATATTACTTTTTCTTATAGATATTTTTATGTAATAATCAATGTAGATGTATGTAGTTAATGCTTTGAGAAATATGTATGTTTTACAGGCTTTGTTGAGTTTTTTTTCCCCATTTTAGAAAGCACTAGTTATACACATCTACATTTTTTTCCAGGCAAGGAAAACATTTTTGAAAGTTCATTGTATCTTTTAGTAATGTCTAGGAAAACAACTTTTATATATAATAGAGAGCAGCACACTGATACTATTAACACTCTTTGCTATTGACATCATGATTACTTTTCAGACGTTTTAAATGTATTGTGTTCTATCTTTTGAGTCCATAAATACTTAAAAAAAATATGCACCCAAGTAAACAAGTTTTCCTTTAGAAACTAAACATACAGAAGAGATAAATACCATGTTCTTCCTTTATAGAGGGTACAGGTATTATGCTCTGGTCAGTTATTTTAACCTATATATTACAAAAAATGTACACAAAACATGTTTTTCCAAAAAGCAACATACAAGGAGACAGTAAGAAATGCATAAAATAAAACATACCTTCAACTATCAACTTTCACTTTAGTTTTTACTTTGCTTTTCTATAAGGGCTACCAACATTTTGACACACTGTAATCTACTAATGTGCTAAGCTACATACACAGCAAGTTCAAGGGAGGCTGGCAGTGATTAGAAATGCTCATCTCCAAGTTTAAACTACTGTTAAGAGCACTAGTAATTTGCACCATGAAACTTCAGTATTTGTATATCAAGCAGATACTCTATCCTAAATATTAGAAAAATTTAAGTATTGATAGCATTAAGTCTACAGTTTTATCTAAATATGCTGGACTTACTGAGAATAACATGTGAAGGCCACTAGCCAACTATTTTTAGACAGCTAAATAAAAAAATATGCAAAGTATGAAGAGGAAAGTAGATTCCAGATCACTGGAGTAACCCACAAATAAACTCATGCCATCCATGCAAAAACAGAAGGAATAAAAAGTAAAGAGGAAAGGTTTTATTTTTCCAGTTATCTTTTCCCAAAGCTTATATTTTATCTACCTAATAAACAATTTGGTTCCTAAGGATCGCTTAGTGTGAGGAAAATATATCATAGCCAAACTTGTAAATGAATGACACCCATATACTATTATTGTTTTGGAGAAAACTACTGCGAGAGTGACACACGATAAGTCAGACTTTGATGAGCCAGGGCTGGACAGAGCTCCCTGTAACTTTAATAAATCCTGTGGAAGCAATGGGCTGAGTGAATTAGAGAGCACAGAACACAGCTGAGAGGTAATGGTCAGATCCTGCCCCTGCTGCCACAACTCAAAAGCCATGGGGATGCTGGTGATCTGAGGAAGGGCAAACTGAGATGTAGCAACTCACTGTGTGAAAGAAACAAAGCCAAGATAATCAGGATGCCGTCAGACCTGCATATCTGTGGCTAAGGGGATGGTCACATCCATGTGACTAATGCAGACACTGTTAACAACGTGACATTATTTTTACAAAAAACAGAACTGTGGATCCTGTCTGATATAACTAAGAGCCTCCTCCAGTCCACACAGAAAAGCTGCTCTGGAGGACTTGAGTCGCTGCCATGAATGCCTTAGAAAACACTTACCTGTTTGCCACCAATGGTCTAGAACAGGGACGCGGAAGACTTTTTTGGACCATTCTAGGGTCTCGACATCACATCTTTCCCCAGCCACAAACAGCGTCTTGAACCTGAATATAAGAGAGATAGTGAGGTCAAAATGTTTCCTGAAAACTAAATAATTCCATTTACATTAAAAATTGTTCTGTTAGAATCTAACCATATCAGTTATGTCTATGGAAAATGGCCCTTTATGAAGAATATTATATAGTAGGAGAGTGAAGAAAAATTACATGCATGTACCCAAATGAAACCACATGCAATTTGCAGCAATGAGGTACTTCAAAAGCAGAATTCAGAACTACACATAGATGCTCAACTCTGAGAAGGGCAATTGAGTTGACTTTGTAATGTACCTGTCACATTCCTATAATGATCAAACCTGAAAAGCTTTTCCCTCTTGATGTTAGCCTTGCTAATTTTAACTCCTAATTTCCTTTCTTGATTTTTATGAAGGATGTAGTCTGAAATATGCTCACAGATACCCATTAAGGCAGCAAATTTGATCACACACACGATTCTTTCTCATGCATTCCTTTAGGAGAGATTACTATGCTCTCAAGAACATATATTCTCTTTTCTGGGAAACATCCAGACGAAAAATGGCTAATAATGATGCAATGGCATAGCCTTTAGGGCCAAACAGACTCTTATCACAAAGAACCCGGGTTACTGAAGGATGAAGGAGAATTAACATCACTGACAGAGCAAACTGTGCCCCAGAGTAGAAAGAATAAAATAGAAAAACGGACCTAGTCTGACCCTGTTAGTGATTCATTGAAAGAAAGGTTGTTTTTCTTTCATAGTCATTGCCCTCATGGCCTGTCTGTCAGAAGAAGGAATGTGTGGATGAGCAGTTAATTCGTTATCATCAAAGGAAAAATATTCAACAAACAAAAACATGCCTGCTCATCTTGAACAATGCAGTCTCCCACTGACAGTATCTTCCTGCTCTCTACATTGATCCCATAGATCTTACAGTTTTAAATAACCCTGCCTCTGGGATCCAGCAACATTCTGCTTCTAGTTAAAAGCATACATCACCTTCAATACACTTATTCCTGCTTATGAACATTCATCTTTATGAATCTGAAGCCCCGGGAGATTTATTGGATTTTCTAGATTCACAAAAATGATGAGGTATGGAAGTTGGTGTGAGCAAAAATATATGTCAGTTTGAATATGAGTCTTATAATTAAAGAAGAGAATACTGGGGTTGCAGGACAGAGGAATTGATGAAGTGACAGTGATGTGAGAAGAAAAAAAATTAAGTGGTTATTTTAGGGAATCTTTCATGTAAAAATATAGCCTTGAAAGGATTTAGGCCAGCGACTTGATTTTCACAAACTTAATGAGTACCCTGGATGCAAGGACATCAGAGTTGAGTATGAGACAGGGAAAAAGGAATGGAAGTTCTGGGAGAATTAAGGCTACTGGGAGAATTTTTTTTTTTGGAGAATTAAGGCAGGTCAAGAGAACAGTGAGATTACACAGTGAGAGAAGCAAAGAAAAGGCTCAAGAGAAAATATTAGGGAAAAAGCATGAAAGTCCAAAAAGAATTAAAATGTTGGTGGAAATGAAGGCAGAGTAAGACAAACAGTAGAAATCTTAGCTGGTT
>JADRCC010262778.1:0-10126 GCA_019843855.1 Hylomyscus alleni | reverse complement strand
AAGAAAGAAAGAAAGAAAGAAAGAAAGAAAGAAAGAAAGAAAGAAAGTAGGTAAGTCAAGGTCATCATCTTCAGCTATATTAACAGTTGGAATCCAGCCTGCTCTATACATGACCTTGTCCCCGCCACCCCAGAAAAATGAAATGAAATGTAGGCTACTTGTAGAACACTTGCCTGGCATTATGCAAAACTGGAAGGAAGGAAGGAAGGAAGGAAGGAAGGAAGGAAGGAAGGAAGGAAGGAAGGAAGGAAGGAAGGAAGGAAAGAAGAAACCTAGCCACCAGATCGGATGATTCTAACCTGAATGGCTGTATTTATGAGAAAGTTGGATATCTCAAGAAATATTTCCCAAAGGGACAAGTCCCCAAAGCCTGGTGACCTAAAAGAAAAGTCAGGGTTCCTCATCAACAGATACAACCCAGGCCCCTCCCTCCTGGCCTCCAGAGAGATGCCCCCACAGGCTTGGGCCTTACTGCCAAAGCAGGCCTGGAGCTGATTCAGGGGCCCAGCTGCCTGTTGCCATGGCAACATTCCAGCACACTTTGCATAGTGCCGGGGATGCTAGGTTTTGCTAACAAAGTGCTCTGTAAAGGACTTCATGTCTTTGGCAGGGACAATTCCGCCTTCTTTTTCTCGCAAATAACTGTGGGGGCTGTGAAGAGGGAGTTGGCAAGTCACTTCCTCTGTCTTGGCCTGCGCCCCTGGGCTTTCCTTGAAGGCACAAGTTGGCAGCTTTTTCTTTCTCTAGTTCCAAATATACCATCACCACCCTCCTCCTGTCCACTCCCCCGTCCAGAGGAAAGAATGGTTTTTCCCTTAGTTAGAGCCCAACATGTTTATGAAAACAGGAGGAATACACTGTTCTAATCGCCTGCATCCCCTTGGCTGATTGCTGGGTCAAATCGTCCTCAATCCCCTTTCCTTTGTTCAGAATACCCAGGGATTTTCAGGATTGAAGCAGGAAGACCACGTCCGTATCCTGGGGAATGACTCCCTAGGGCAGGAAATAGTCTCTGAATTCTGAGTGGACTTGGAAGGAAGCCAGGCAGCTGAGCAAATCCTGATTTTATTTTGTCCAAGGGATATGATCTCCAATACACATTACTGAACCTCTCTGGGCCTCGGTTTCCTCATACATGCAATGGGCATGATAATAAAGGCTTTAGATGGTCTTTATGGAAGGGATGCTTTGCGTGCAATGTATCTTATGCTTGTTTGCTTCTGTTTCCTTTGCCGTCATCTTGGTCCAACAGGAGGCTGGTGCTCCTCATTTCTACCACAATCTCCCCCAGATCAACTAGACTCAGTGATCACACCAACATTTAAATAGCATCCTGGGGCTGGGAATGTGACTCAGTGGTAAAGGGCTTGCCTAGCATGTGTGAGACTCTGGCCATCCCTAAGCACATGGTGGGTGGTAGGTGTGCTGTATATATCAAGCTGATCCTGGTAGCACAGGCTACTCAGGATGCCACGGTAGAAGGATTGCTAATTCAAGGCCTTGATGGCCTACTGGATAAGTTCCAGGCCAACCTGAGCAATTTAGTAAAAATCTTGTCTCAAAATAAAAAGAGGTCTGAGGATATAGTCTAGTAGAAGAGCACTTTTTTGCAGACCCAGGAGCCCGGGTCCAATCTTCAGTGCTATAGGAAAAAGAGATTTCAAGTTCAAGGGCAACCTAGGCTAGAGAGCCATAGAGTCTCAGTTCCCCACCACCACCATTTACCTGGTGCCACTCCATTGCTTTCAAACTCTAGTGTACTCTCACTGCACCTCAGATGAAACCCACCCTTCTCCCCTCATCTCTTCCACTTTGACATACTCACCTTCTTTCCATTTCTCAAAGACATTGAGGCTCTCACCTCAGGGACTCTGCACTTTCCATTCACTTTGCTGGTTCTTTCCTGGGCTCAATTCTTAGCTTG
This sequence comes from Hylomyscus alleni, assembly GCA_019843855.1. Taxonomy (NCBI): domain Eukaryota; kingdom Metazoa; phylum Chordata; class Mammalia; order Rodentia; family Muridae; genus Hylomyscus; species Hylomyscus alleni. Next base: position 8,202 of record JADRCC010262778.1, on the reverse strand, counting down.
AGAAACCTCCCTCCCTCCCCCTCCACACATCCATACTGGTTCCTACAATCATCCAGTGTCACATCCCCTTGTTGGTGTTCTTCCTAACCTTGCTTACAAAGTAATCTTACTTTGATGCTTGGCACATTTGGTACATCTGCCTCCTATATCTCTCTATCCCCAGTGCCCACAAAATGGCCGTATGATAGATTCAACACAGTTTATTAAATGAATGAACAAATGAATGAATGAAGCAGTCAGAGCACTGGAAGCAAAGCCTGAAATGTAATAAAGAACGAAGGATGTCCATCTTTCTTTTTTCCTCTTTCTATTTTTCTTCATTTTAAGTTTATTTGAGAGTAGATCTCACTGGGTAGCCCTGACTGGTCTGGATCTCAGAGATTCACCTACCTCTGCCTCCTGAGTGCTGAGATTAAAGATGTGCACCACCATATCTGGCATGTCTACCCTTCTTTTTGCCACCTTCATCATCTGGCTATACGGTAGAGGGCTCTTTGGCTAGACCTGTAGCCTCCAAAGCCGAGAATACATTCATCTATTAGAGTATGGGGAGAAAATATTAGAATTTCTATGAACACTAATTTTAGCACATTTTAATTTCCATATTTTTCTATGTTTTATCATTTCAAAAACCAATTAGCACAATATTATATGTATATAGTTTATATATAAATATGCATATCTTGGAGCACAGGCTTAAAAATACTTGGAGACCATGGCTGGTAGGAAGTAAATAAACAGGCTGTTGGCAGCGTGCTACAGATACACTGGCTTGGGCCAGCATAGATTTCTAGAGCAGAATATTAGAGGCTGAATGCCTTGGGATTAAGGTGGGAATGGGAGCAGCAGAGGGTATAGAACCCCACAATTCCTAGCACACCTGTTGACCTTCTTCACAAATGACCCTTCCTGTCCTATCCTTCAGGAGAACTGTGAATATCCTTTCTAGGAAAGCTCCTTTTGCAAGGCTCTAGAGAAACTTTGACTCTAGAGCCTGGTGTTTTATTATCCCCAGAGACAAGTAAGTAGGGAGAAAGTCTGAGGTCCCGGGACTCCCTTGACACAGGCTGGTGTTTCTCCCATTGGTGTGTTCTCTGTAAGCAAAATGGTGCCTTGAGAAGAGTGGGTGCTGTACTTGTTGATCACCATCAATACCCAGGACACTTCCTCCCAAGTGTCTGAACTGAAAGAAGACTCAGGGAGCAAGCAAGCCCATGGTTTCACCGCCAAGACAGAAATGAAATGAGGCTAGGAAAAGCCAGGGCTGGCCCAAGGTCATGGAGGTATCCAGTTGCCGCTCGGTTTTGTACTCATTTCTCTGCTTAACCACTGTGATGAGTGCCCATGTATGACCTGGGTCTTCCTTGACTCCCCCTCCTTGGCCTGATTACAGCACCAGTTCTTCAGAACTCTCTGGCTTTCTCACTGGGGCAGGAGCCAAACTCAAAATATTCCAAATCACAATTCCACAACCTCCTACCTTCACCAAACCCACATTTTCTATTTCTTCCCACTCTATGGATGTTAATAATGTCTCTGCCCTTCTAGTTGTTTTGGCCTCAGTTGCAAAGTATTCAAATTCTTCTGAGTAAATGCTACTAGAAGCCAGGCACTTAAAAAAAAGTATGCCAGGCAGTAGTGGCACACGCCTTTAATCCCAGCACTTGGGAGGCAGAGGCAGGCGGATTTCTGAGTCTGAGGCCAGCCTGATCTACAGAGTGAGTTCCAGGACAGCCAAGGCTACACAGAGAAACCCTGTCTGGAAAAACCAAAAAAAAAAAAAAAAAAAGTGTGCTTCAATCTCTTAAGAGAGAGTGAGGAGTGGGAGGAGAGATTCAGAAGCCCTGCATGCCATGGCATGCATGTGGAGGTCAGAGGATCCTTTTGTGGAGTTAGCACACTTCTACCATGGAAGTGGACTTTGAGGTTGCAAAGTAATGCAGCATTTTTAGTTTGCTCTTTCCACTCTGTAATTGGGGTTCAAGATGTGAGCTCTCAGCTTCTGCTCCAGTTATCATCTGTGACTGCTGCCTTCCCATCATGATGGTGATTTTTGTTTGTTTGTTTGTTTTTTCTCATATTTTTGATTGTGAGCCTAGACTTTAACAGCTGAGCTATCTCTCCAGCCCAAGAAGAGAGGCTTCCCTGACCAGGAATCGAACCCTGAGCCGTGGCAGTGAGAGTGCCACCAAACCCTAACCACTAGACCACCAGGAAGCGTCTTGTTTTTTTCTTGACACAGGGTCTCACTATGTAGCTCTGAGTGGCCTAGTGTTCACTATATAGATCAGGCTAGCATGGACTCACAGAGATCTGCTTCTGGCTCCCGAGTGCTGGGATCAAAGGCACGTACCACCATATTTGGCTTGGTGATAACCTGCTATGTCTTTGGTACTAAAAGCCCTAATAAACCCTTCCTTCTATAGGATGCCTTAGTCATGGTGTTTTATCGTGGCAATAGAAAGGTGATTAATATACCAAGCTGAACTAGCAAGCAGCTTTATTTGCTGATCCATCTCACTAACCCTAGACATTTTTATGCACAATTAACATATACACCAACGAGTGCACACATGGACTAGTGATCACAAAGTACACATTCTATACTCATTCTCGTTGCCCTTCCTTGAAAAGCTGAGAAGGAGCAGGACCAAGACTGCAGAGCCCTCCTACCTCTAGGCACATTGCAGATCATCCCTCCAATGCCTCTGTGAGTAGTTTAACCCAATTTACAGATACACATTATTTTTCCTTGAACCAGCTAATTTAATTTTGCCTCAGATATTCAACAAATTAGGCTTTTTGACACACTCAATTTTTCTTCTTGTTATGAGATCTTATTATATACTAGCATACGAATATAACTACTAAATTTACAAAGATCATGCATGTACTTCTAAAATCCTCCTCTGTACTATTAGCTCACACGCACTTGCAAAGTGCATGTCAGATTTTGTGGTACATTGTACTGGGGGAAATTAGTGTGAATGGAAGTCTGTTTCTAGTAGAAAAGATTTTCTTTAAAAAAAAAAAACGAAAATACTTTGAAGCAGGGCAGTGGTGGCGCACACCTTTAATCCCAGCACTTGGGAGGCAGAGGGAAGCAGATTTCTGAGTTCAAGGCCAGCCTGGTCTACAGAGTAAGTTCCAGGGCAGCCAGGGCTATACAGAGAAACCCTGTCTCGAAAAACAAAAAACAAAAAACAAAGACCTTAAATCTGATAGAGCAGCATCTATACTGGACCCAAACTCCGTGGAGCAGATATGGCTATAAAGGGGTACCTTCAGTTCTGGTGACAAGTTTCTGAGAAGACACCCTCAAAGTGTTTGGGTTGAGACTTGAGAAACAAGGCTGGCTTTTCATGAGTGTAGTTGAAAATGGAAGGTAAAGCACCACTCTAGAAGGAATAGAAATGGAGAAACCTTCATCAAGGCTGAAAGAGAATACCCTGCTTCACGGTTGAGAACTATTGACTGTAGCTCACCAGACAGAATCTCCCAGAGGAGAGCTGAGTAAGCTGGCATACAACACATGAGCCCAAGGATAGGCTACTGGCAGACTGCTGTGGGTCACAGTTGAACTGTGCCTCGGAATTCAGGGCCTCCAGTGAAACTTTGATCTGAAAGGCCGCATACCAAACTGAAGTATGTGCAGGTCATGGCAGAAGGGGTCAGCTGTGTGACAAAAAATATCTAGACTTACAGTTAGCTAACTTGGGTCCATGACACAACCATGCAACTTTCTAGTTCAATCTTTTTACCCTAGTTTAGGTCTTCATCACCTTCTTGGGCCCAATAAGCCAGGGCATGACAGAAATGAGAACATGGCCAAAGTGACATGCTGGCTCTTGTCCTAGCTCTGGGGATCTAAGTGGGAATCTGGAGATAGCACTGACTCCTGCCCATTTTTCTACCTGTTCCTTTTTTACCATCCTTGAAGGCAGGGGAACCTGTTGATGGAGTAGGAAACGACCTTAATTGTTTAACTTTAGAAAAGTAGCCCCCAGTATTGCTTTCAAGCCCCAGATTTCTCTGTCTCTCCTCTGCAGGTTTATCTGAGACTTCTTTAAGGAAAAAAAAAAAAGATTTTATTTATATGAGAACACTGTAGCTGTTACATACCAGAAGAGGGCATCAGACTCCATTACAGATGGTTGTGAGCCACCATGTGGTTGCTGGGATTTGAACTCAGGACCTCTGGAAGAGCAGTCTGTGCTCTTACCCTCTGAGCCATCCATCTCTCCAGTCGCCTACAGGTTTATCTAAAGCATCAAGCATGGTGGAGCTCGACACAGGAGGTACTAGCCAAAGAGTGGGGCCTGCCTCTCCCTCCCACCTCTTGTCTCCAGACTTGACTGCTCCTAGTTTGACTCAGTCTGAGCTTATGCCAGAAACTCCCTCCTAGCACTTCTTTCCATTTTTCTGTCTGTCTGTCTGCCTGTCTGCCTATGTACCTCAGCACATAAAGTTTGAGGAACTGCCTATAGGGCTTGGGAATCAGTCTTACAGGGGAAACAATGAGAAGCAGATGGGGAGCATGTTTTAGCAAGCACTCACTCTATGCCTGGTGTCATGTCAGAGAAGTCTTACAATACAGTGGTTCCCTCTTATGCATCATGACTGCATTCCAAGATCTTGAAACTACTGATAGGACTGGTCCATGAAGAGACTATGCTTTTCCCCCCATAAATACCTACATGCCTACAGTACAGTTTAATTTATAAATTGGGCACAGGATGAGACTAACAACTATAAACATTAGTAAAACAGAACAGTAATATACTATAAAAAAGTTCTGGGACTGCAGGTTCTCTGTCACTCAACATATCCAGTTGTGCCATGATTACCTTTGTAGTGATGATATGAGATAACACTAATCTCATGTGTGTGGTATACATAGATGTAGATGACAACATCAGACTACTTATGACCTGAAAATTTGTCAAGAGGGCTGAGGCAGGAGGACAGCTGTGAATAGTGAACCCCTCCCCTCTACACACACACACACACACACACACACACACATTTATTAAGAGAAACTATAGCAATGGAACTGGTTGTATGTTGGGAGATGATGATGATGGCTGGGCTATTTCATAGGTGAAGGTTTTTAAGCCAAAGCATTTTGGAAGAGTTGGTGGTTAAAAGCTGTTCTCTTCATTTTTCATGCCCCAATGATTCTGTTTCCCCTCTTACCAAAGGTAGGTTCTACTGAGTTTATTGTTCCAGAGTCCACTGAAGGCTTGTTCTGAGACTGAGGGCATAGCACAACGCTTGAGAACTTGCATCATATTTACAAGGTCCTAGGCTGGGTCCCTAACACCTCAAAAATACCTGCTTTGGTTGGAATCCTCTCTCCTTAATCAACATCTTCAACTCAGCTTGAAATGTAACAGCAGCTTCTTCACTGGCAGACAAACAGTTCTGATTTTTTTTTATATTTTTCAGCCCAAACCAATTCTTCAGTCTGTGGAACCAGCCCTTCCTTGGGAAAGATGGTTTGGTCTCACTCTCTTTCCTAGCTCCCTAGCTGGGGTTTTCTTATAGGCTCCATGGTTCTGATGGCACGCATTGCCAGCCACAGTTGGAACACGTTTTCTGCTCGTGTCTTCCACCCACAAATTTCATTCCTTGTGCATGCACTTCTTCTTTCTTCACAGTTTTACAGATAGATTTGTTCTTATCATAGTCTTTGCAACCTTGGCACACAGCTCCTCTTTCCCTCATTAACTTGAGAACTTTCACTTCACGGAAGCTCTTGGTGGATTTTTTTTGAGGGGGGGTAAGGGAGAGGGGAGAGAGAGAGAGAGAGAGACAGAGAGAGAGAGAGAGAGACAGAGAGAGAGACAGACAGAGAGAGAGAGAGAGAGACAGACAGAGACAGAGAGAGAGAGAGAATATAGATTAATGGTGTAAAATAGGGAAAGGATTTCAGTATGACCTCACTGGGAAGAGGAACAAATACAGTGGTCTACTGTACATATCCAAGTCCTTCTTCAGGGTCCTAACACGAGTTTTAGGTATAAATGTAAGGCAGGAGGTATGCATAACTCTCCTAGCTAGGTTTCTATTGCTGTGATAAATCACTGAACAAACCCAGCCTGAGGGAAGAAAGGGTCTATTTGGCTTACACATCTCACTAAGAAGTCGAGGAAGGAGCTGAAACAGGAACAGATATAGGAACCATAGAGGAATGCTGCTTACTGACTTGCTCTTTATGACTTGGTCAGCCTGTTGTCTTATCCAACCCAGGACCACCTATCCAGGCATGGCACTGCCTCCAGCTACTGAACTCTCTCCCACCTCAATCATTAATCAAGAAAATGCACTCACCACAGACAAATCTGATGGAGGAACTTCCTCACATGAGGTTTCTCTTTCTGGGGGACTCTAGTTTGTGCGAAGTAGGCAAACTAACCAACACAACAGCTAGTCAGTCCTGATCAGGATATGCTCCCACCCATTAATAACTTACAATGGTCTAGTTTCTGTCTGTCCAGCAAGGTAGTCTGATTAGTTGTGAAAACTGTGATTTTTTTTTCCCCTAGGAGACAAGTTCTTCCTCTGGCTGATACCAGGACTTCATCCTTGCCCTCTGCAGCATTCCAGTTTCTTGGGGTTATTATTCAATAATCTGATAGCCAAGGGGATGGACACATGTTTCTCTTTTGAATATCTTCTTTCCCACCAAAGTGGTTATATAGAGATCTTGGCCAAGCTGCCTCCCCCTCTTAGACTCTATTTGCATATCTGTAGACTGAATTCAAGTAATACTTTATGAGGAAGGTCTGTATTGATGAACTTGAACTGTGCTTTGAAGAGCTGGGAATGTAGCTTTGAGAAGGACTCCTGTAGTCTTAGTCATATTCAACCTGAATGTTTTACTATATTTGTTCATTTTATTTATGTGTGTTTTGCCTGAATGTATGCATTGTACAACATATGTATGGTACTCCAGGAGGTCAGAAGAGGGCATCAGATCCCCTGGAACTTGAGTGACAGACAGTTGTGAACCACCATGTGGGCACTGGGAACTGAACCTGGGTCCTCTGCAAGAGCAGCAAATGCTCTTAACCACTGAGCCATCTCTTCTGCCCCATAGCCAACTCTTGACCAGGGCAATGAGTGCACAGGTGTATCCAGTGTGTGACCATTCATTCACTCCCCATCCCTTCTTGCTATTTTCTCTCTGAACACTTCTCAAACCCACCTTTTTTTTGTCCATGCCTCTTCATCTCATTGAGGGTATGTATAACCTAGATGCCCATGTGTACAAGCCAACTGAATTTCATTGTCTCAACTTCCAAAATGTCTCACATTCTGGGATCACCTCCCAGTACCACAGCTGTCTTTCTAGGTTTCTCTGAGCTTTACTTTAGTCCAGTTTTACAATTTGAACCTTCCAAGACTCATACTTAGGACCTAACATAAAGAGATAGAAGAGCAAGAACCAAATGTCTCCCAAACTAAAGTTAGTCACTTAGCATCTTCAATACCAGGCTCATGAATCACCATGTTTTACCCAAACCATATTCACAAATCTAATTCCTCAAGATGCTTCACTCTGGGTACTTCCCACTTGCTCTGGGGCTACTTATTTTACTTTCATGTTGGTTCCATTGGAGACTTCTTGTCACATTCCACAGTGAGCTGCAAAGCCCAAGTAGGGGTCCCACCACCTTGCAGGGTTTTTTTTTTTTTTTCAATTTCTCCCTCACTAGGCTGGGACAGCTGGTTAATAGTCTAAGGGATGTTTGTGGATTTGTTAAAGATTGAAGAGACCCTTGACAGCTGGGTCCCTGGAGCTTGCAGTCCCCGCAGTTACCAATATGCCCTTTCTTTTTGTGTCTAGCTAACTTTTCGTCTTGCATGACCCAGTCCACATGTAGTCTCCTCTGGGAAGTACCCCCCAGCCCTCCAGACAGAAGCAGGTCTCCTGGCTCTTCTCTGTATTGTCTTTTGATGTGTCAGTCACTCCTCCTAGAAGGTGACTTTTGTCCCTTGCTCCTACCACCAGCACAGTGCTTAGGAGGAGCAGATCCCTGGGAACTGTTAACAGAATGCCTAAATGACAGGTGGATGGGGGTGGGGGGCGGTGGATGGATGCGCGAATGGATCTCATTTTAGACCTCTTGTTCCCAAATCAGAAAGCTCTGACCCACACCCACTATGTGGCTGTGATTATGACAGACAGCCCCCCCC
>JADRCC010262774.1:0-13894 GCA_019843855.1 Hylomyscus alleni | reverse complement strand
TCCCTCCCTCCCTCCCTCCCTCCCTCCCTCTCTCCCTTCATCTCTCCCTCCCTTCTTCCTTCCCCCCTTTCTTCCTTCCCTCTCTCTCTCCCTCCCTCTCCCTCCCTACCTCCCTTCCTTCCTTCTTTTTTCCTTTAGTTTCTTCCTTTCTTCATTCTTGGAACATTGGGTTATAAGCTGGAAAAAGGACTTTAAATGGAACCTCTAAGGATTACTCTTCAGGATTTATTCCCAGCCTCACTTCTTTTGCTCTCTCTGATTCCTTAATATCAAGACACCATGACAAGGTATTTCTCACTCAAGTCACCATGGCTTTCCGTCCATCATCATCTGTATTTCCTCAACACTTTAATCCAACTAAACCCTTCTTCCCTCAAGGGGTTACCGAACAAGTGTATCATTTACTTTCCTGTTGCTGTGTTGAAACATTTTCATTTCTGTTGTTGTGGTCAATGTCACGAACACCAGAACACTTCAGGCAAAAGCTGTTTATTTCCTTTCAAAGTTACAGTTCATCCTGAAAACAACTCAGGGCAGGAAATCCAAGGAAGAATCTGAAGTCTTGATTGAAGGGGAGATAAAGGAGGAACAGTACTGAGGAGAACAAACACCATGTTCAAAAGCAAGTTATAGTGAAAGGCTTATTGTGGATTAAAATGTCAAAGAGATAGATACTCCACGGTGCTAGGGTAGGCAGAGCATGGTGGGACATACAGGATGCTAATTGATCACATTTTCAAAACACACACAGGAGTGAAAAGTCACAGCAAGGTGGCCCCAGCCCTCCAAACCATGCCACTAACTGGGGGTCAAATTCACAAATACTAGAGCCGATGGGGAGCATTTCTCATCCAAATGCATTCCACACCCTGACTCCCCTAGGCTTGCAGGCATATTATAATACAGAATGCAGTTGTGCCTACTTTGAAAGGTCATCATAGTCTTTCACGTTCTCAACACTGCCTTAAAGTTCAAACACTCCTCTGCGATTCAAGGCAGCATTTTAATTTTAACCCCTTGAGAAGCCACATAGAATATAATTACCATCCAAATGGAGAAATTGGGACAGAAAGGCAAAATATTTGGAAATAACGAACCAAAGCCCAGTAGTGCAAACATCACATTCTGTAGGCTTAGGCTCTGTGCTTAACACTTTAGTTCCCAAAGGCTCAGGTAGCTCTGTTCTTCCAGCTCTAGTGCCTTCAGCATCCATGTCTCTCTTGGGCTGGCTGCACATTGTATGCATCTCTTCGGTGCAACAGCCTCATGACTGGCATCTCAAAATATTTGAGTGTCAATTTTAACTTGTGTTTCAGTTCCACTGCTTTACAAATGGTCTCCTGGGGCCTTCTTGCAAAGATCCTCTCCTGTATGATATGTGCCCCCTCAGGAGCAATATGAAACTGGAGAAAAATATCCATAACCCCACCATCCTTATGCCTTTCATGGATCTCAAATCAAAATGTCGACACCACCACCATATTGGTTGCTAGGTTGGTATGGATGCTGCAGCACTTGAAAAACATTAGCAACTTTTCTTTCTTTCTTTCTTTCTTTCTTTCTTTCTTTCTTTCTTTCTTTCTGTCTGTCTGTCTTTCTTCATTTCTTCCATTCACTATCTCTCTTGCCTCCCCCTCCCTCCCTTCATTCCTCTCTACCTTCTTTCCTTCCTTAGGGCTTTCTCTTCTTGAAGCACACAAGATTAGTTGGTTGGGGATACTTTTTAAATTCTTATTGTTCTCCTGCAAATTAGGAGCACTTGTCTTAAAATGCTAATCTCCTGCATAATTGCTGGGTCTCTCTTAAAATGTGCCTTGGCATTAACATTCAGATTCTTAGAACTTCTTTTCCTTCCACAAAATTTTGGGGCATTCACCCTCCTTGCTTGTTGAGCTGCATATCTATTATTACTAATACTCAGACAAGAGACTCGGTGTTATGCTATCTTAAAATTTCTTCTGCCAAAGAAATTAGTCCATTACTTAGTTTTTTAGAACATGGTTACATAACATAACATGGATGTTGATGTTGTTTTCCCCTTTAAAATCTCTTGAACTGAGTGAGCCTATACTGTCTGCTATCAGCAAAATTGTCTTGCAGATTTCCGAAGTCTCTCACATTCCTTCAGAAAAATAGACAGGCACGTTCTTCAGAACATCTTCCCACTTCTGGCATCATCATCTCTATTACTTTCTTCATCAGCAACTCATTGAAGACAGAGTTTATTTTAGCTGACTGTTCCAGAGGCTTAAGAATAGATTATGATCAAAGAGCATGGTCTTGAGTGCTGGGTGGAGTGTCAGGAGCAGATAACTGGGAGATCAAAGAAAAGACAAGATTGCCAATGAGAAAGTAAAAGCAAGATAAGGATTTAACTCAGTGGTAGAGTACATGCCTACTGAGGATAGTTCCCTGGGTTCAACCATAAGCATGCCAAACCCCAATTTTTGTGTTAGTGTGAATATTTACTTCCCACAAGCCATTTCTCTACTATTTGATATATTTCACAGTAACTTCATTTTTATAAACTAATTCTTCATTAACTTCAGTCTTATTTTTGAACTTCTGTTAAATTAGTTTAATTTTATATTGTCTTTTGTTAGATAATTGCTCATATGTGAGTTTATAGTTGCAGTAATTCTTTGATTAAATATTTACTTAGTCATGATGGAAAGCGTCTTTTATTATAAAAGTTCTGACAGAAAAATATCCTTTCCCTACATTTTGGTGGGTTTTTGTTCCTAGAACCAGAACAAGTCAATAGGGGTTCACAGTTTGAGTTTAGCATTTCAGAGCTCACACTGGTACAAATATATGTACAGATGATGTGATTGTTAAATGGGTATACATCAGGCCTAATAGAAGGAAATGAATATCCATAATTAAATTTTTATATGTTATAGCTAGCAGTGCTGAAATAAATATCTGTCACTGACATAAATGTTAAATGGTTATGTGTCAGCATCTAGAGCGTGGAAATTAATATCCTCAATTAAACATCTATATGTTATATAAGACTTAGAAACAGACATGCCCAGTGATTCAGAAATACTGCACAATTTTACTTTCATTTAAGAAAAGAAACTATCTCCATATTTTCCCTTTTTGGGAAACTTGATAAAGACAAAAATTTTAAGGTATTTAATTTACAGAATAACCTCAAATTTTAAACTGTAAGTGGTCCATAAGTCATTTAACATTCCTTTAAGATTTCAATTTCCTAGTATAATAAAAGCTGAGTCCCTTTCTTCCTCTCACTTTATTAATCATCCTTCACCACTTCTACATGGTTGAAAGTTAAAATGAGAAGAAATACTATCAACATTAGTAAAGTTAAGAAGAACTCTATATCACAATACCACAAACTACTCGATTTATAATTAGAAAATATCTCAGTATGTTAGTCTTTTATATAACACATTTTTCTGTATAGCATCTTTGTAGTAAAAATATTTTTTTAAATATCTGAAAACACTTTCCTTCAGGAGAGCAATGATATTCAGGTTTTTGAATTTCTAAAGATAAAAGATAAAGGCAATGGTTGCAGGACTAGACTACACAGATGTGTTGACACAGCATACAGCATTGAAATCATGCCATATTCTGGGATTCACTTAGAGATGCTCTTTACATTAGTATTATAAAATGCTATCTATTGATGACATGCCTAGTGGCCCACATTTATAATTTCTGCCACTAGGGAAGCTGGGTCATGAGGATCATAATTTTAAGTATGGCATAAAATGCTTAGTGAGATTATTTTCCATTTTATTATGGTTTATTAATTGTGAAAATTACAGTGAGAGGACAGAGCCAGAGTCAGGCTGACTCTATAACAGACTGAGTACTAGCAGTTTGGGAGACTAGAACTAAGTTTATGTTTTCCAGAATTGGAAAAGTCTGAACCAAGTCAATTCCATGAAAACCACCCCTCACAGATAGCCAATCAGGAAGCTACTCCACTGCCTATCCTGAACCAACCTCACCGACAGCCAATGAGGAGTTGTAGAAGTTGCCCTTCCACCTCGTTTGCGTCAAGTATAGTTAATCACCAAAAGTTTCCCAAATCCTCCGGAGTCTTAACCAATCACAAAGGCACCTATTTCCTTGGAGATATAACTGACCAATCAAGGGAAAGAAAGGTAAAGGCCATCCACTCCGACCCTAACAGGCTTTAAATTGACCCTACAAAGTCCACACTTCTATCTTCCATCCCAAGGTATGGTAGACTTCTGAATGCAGGTTCTCTGCAGAATAAACATTTTTTGCTCTTACATACTATTTGAGTCTGTAGAAACATTCTTTTCAAATCAAGGAGCCTTACAATGGGTTTTGTTATGACATATAATGTATGATATAATAAAGTTTGATCATCTTCTGTCCCCTGTTACCATACCCTTCTCCCTTCTACCATTTCCTTTCAACCTCTTCTATGTCCTCCCACTCTCATGTGTAATCATCCAATTGTTTTCTTTGTTTTAATTAAATAAACAGAACATGTAAATAAATGAATAGGTAAAAAGATATCCAGAAATACAGCTCAGCACTAAAGGACTGGCATTAGACATGAAACGAAAATGTCAAATTCAGTAGTCAGGGGATCTTTTCTGAAAATTCAGTCAGGATAGAGTTTATTAGCTATTTAAAAAAATACCAGTTTGCTAACCCACTTGGATAATTGAACCATGTATGAAAAATATAATACTACAAAACATACCAATATGATTATGATGTATTGATTCTGCTTAGGAAATGATAATTAGGCGTATCTCTTACAAGTTATTTATTTTGATGTAGCATTCATATTAAAGTAAATATCTTTATAAGTATATATCAATACGTAGCACATATGTGCATATTGTACAACTTTGGCTTTTAGTACAAAATCAAATTTGTAAATTCTAGTTTCCACTGAATTTGTTCCTAATCATTTGTCCTCAAGAGTTCTCCATTTTCATGACAAATCAAGCTGCTACAATCTGCGTTCAACAAAAAGCCTGCACATGTATCCTGGCAACCACATGCTGCAGTTGCTTTGACTCCTTGAAGAGCAGGATGGGAAGGTAGTCACTGAGGCCAAGAAACAAGCATCGAGGAACTTTACTATAAATAAGAACATATGCTTGTGTTTCTTTGGGGCCAGCAGCCTGTCTACCAGCTGAATCAATACACTCTTGATTTTAAAGATGTTTGCTTTACTACTTTGGAAAGAATATCACGTCTCAAGAAAAGAAGTGGTATTTGGTTCTCTGAAGTTCTAATACACACCCAGACCCCAATATATGAGTATTTCAAACTCATAAACTGAGTACTTTTTCTTTCCACTTTGTAAAGCTTTTTCCTTTTTATGATTATCTTAGGCTGAATATATGTGAACATTCTGGAAATACAAAATAGTCTGAGCATATCACTGGTAGGTGGTAGTGAATGCTCTAGAAAAAAGAAACTGAGTGCATTGTCCTTGAGAAAACTTTATAGTAATACTAATATTGATAATTATGAATAAATAACCCTTTCAGATATTCATAAAGGCAAATTAAGTTTATAGCAGCAACAGTCATGATACCTCAGAATAGAATATCAACATGTCTTCCCTAATTTACTATCTATCCTTGTATTTTTAGTTTTATATTTGTTTGTCTGTTCGTTTGTTTGTTTTGGGAAACATTGTGCTGTGGTATGTGGTATCCTCCCCAGATAGAGGAGCTGTTTTGTAACACATTGGACCTCTTCCACATGAGGCCCAAGTGACAGAAGAAGTGTCACAAGAGCAGAACTGTAGGGACAGAACCACCCTGATTTGGCTAAGGCCTTTGCTTCTGATCCATACAGATACAGCAGGGCACACAACAACCTCTAACTACATAGATGAATCCATAGTTGATACACCTTTTCATTGTACACATTCCTCTGACTTGAGATCCTTCTCTAAGTTTCTTCCCGTCTTATGTTTAGCTACTTAAATCTGAGAAGCATCTGACACATGTTTTCATCCCATGCTGACCAAGAAGTCTTCCATGTCTTGACTCATGCCCCCAAATATTGAGATTATGTACAAACGCCATTCAACTCAGCTACCTTGTGTCTATTGAATATGAAAATACATGCTGGGAAGAAGGCTTAGAAGCTGAGGGTCCACATAGAAGACTGAGTTGTCTTTCCAACAGCCAATCTAGGTGATCCACAACCACTTGCAGTCCTTCATTGAGTGGCATCCCACACGTCTGGCATCTATCAGCTCTTGCTCTCACATGCACATATTTACACACATACATGCACACATACATACAGATAAATATAGTTACACAATTATTTAGAAGAAAATGAAACAAAACTCTGCATATTTACTTAGATATATTTTGCTCAATGAATCCAGCTTGTAGGATGAACAATTATACTAAAATTACATAAAAAATGCAGTTTAAAATATTTATAAGCTTAATGTGTATCAGAGAACAGGAGAGAATAAAAATAATCCAAGAAGTTGTGAGAGATTGTGGAAGAACAAAAGACATAAGGACAAATGATAAGAATGGAATATAAAAATTAGATATTAGAGTTCTCTAATGAATAATGCAATTTTATTTTTACATTTATTCTGTGCCACTTATATATTATGCAATGTTTTAATCATATATGTCCCCAAAGTCTTCTCATGTGTGTTGTACTCCTGCTCGACTTCCTGTTCATCTTAGCAAGTGTCTCAACTATGCATGCACAAACTTAATTAAAAAGAGAAAACCTACTTGAAAAGTTGAAGTTTCTAAAGATATTTTGACAAGACTAAGAAAACTAGAGAACGATAAAGATGAGTAGAAATGTGAGAGAACACTGTCACATCTCAGACTCTTGATTTGCTGGGGTCATTTCTTATAGAATGCTGATAAAGCAAAACAGAAGGAACCAAAACTCACAGGAACTGCATTCCACTATACATTTTAATGAGCAAATGACCTCTCTCAAACCAACTACAAAGTTTATCATTGTGAACACTATGTTATCATTTTTGACTTTTACATATATAAATATTTTAATGTTTTAAAGGATGGTGGGTATTGTTACAAAGCAATGATACATTTCTCTTTCAAGATTTCATGCAAAGCATTTAAGAAAATACAAGAACTCACGAATACATATCAATACTGAATATTAAAATACGTGTTAGAGAACAATTAATGCAAACATTTTATTAATATAATAAATTCTGTCAAGAATTTAAAGCACTGTTATGCATTAGCTTTCCAGCTTTGTCTAGCTCCTTGTCATCTCTAATACAGACTTTTTCATAGATCAAAACTTTGTCTATCTAGGCTGCTGGAGAGATGACTGAAAGATTGAGAGCACTTGTCTCCACAGGAACTTGGTTCAATTCTCAGCAATAACAGGTGGTACAAAGCTCTCCATAGCTCCAGTTTCAGGGGATCTGACTCAGTGGACACCAGGCATGTGCACGAAAACATAACACTCATATAGATAAAATAAAAATGAATAATTGAAAATGTCATTTGTCTAATTATGTCTTGCTGTAAGTTCACTATGTTGAACCCAGAATGAAGTTTCTCTGGTATTAAAGTAACTTATTCACCTGATGCAATTGACATCTCAGAGGCTTATAAACCAGTTTCTTCCTTACCCAAGCCTAGTTCTGGAAGCTTCTAGACTGAGTACAATCTTCTCACAGCCTAGAAAGTTTTCATCCTCTGAGACTTGCTGCCGAATAAGCTCACCCAACCCTTGCTCCTTTTGAATTCTCATTTGATGGTTCAACTCAGTCATTCTTGTTCAAACTACTCTTCAAGCTAACTGATCCAATTTGGCTTCTCTCTCTTGGCCTCTGACTTTTGTTCTGCTTGGTCCCAAACTAACTCTATCAACTGGTTCTAATCTTCTGGCTTCTTCTCATTCTTTGGCATGTTCTGTCTTTGCCTGTGTTTAGCTTGTTTTCTTTTCAACCTGTCTCTGCAAAACTCCCAATAAAACTGTCTTTTTCTTCTTCTTCCCTTTCTCCTCTGCACTGCCTCTGAAGTAGCTTTCATTTTCCTCTTTCTTCTCCTGAGAGTGGCCATATCCTTTTCTGTCAAAAGTTTCTTTGGTTCTTCACATGGTCTCCCATTCAATAACACATCACTTTTAAACATGGGTTTTTTTGTCTGAAAACTAATTTTACCTTACTGTTTGGGATTAAAGGTGTGTTTTAAGGACTGAGCCACACCACAACTAGAAACAATCTCGGAGTTCATAGTGTAACCAAATATGTACAGCATTCTGGTAACACTGATCTCTATAAGCTATTGTCTATCTATATTGAATCAGGATCACTTGCCAAAAAAAGTGTATAGAAGAGTAGAATATATTTTAATGTTTTTAATAAATTTCAAAAACTACCTTTGTGGTAATTGCTCCCCTTTAATTCCACCAGTCGGGAGGCAGAGGCTGGTATATCTCCGTGATTCGATGTCAGCAGTCTACCTATTGAGTAATATACCAGTCAGGGACACACAGTGAAATCATGTCCCAAAAAGAGGAAAAAGAAACTGTATTCATGAAAAATAAATCACAAGCCACAGGTATGTCTATAACATCCTCCTTTTGAAGATAAAAGACCATGTCAGAAGGAACACTAGCTGTCTTTGTTTGATTGGTTTTGTTCCTTTTTTTTTTTTGTTTCATCACTGCCTTTCTATGGACCACAGGAAGGTCCCTGATGGTGACAATGATCTTCCTCTTCCACAGTATTGAGAGTAAGGCTTTCAACCACCTACTGAGGATGTCCTTTTCATTTGAAGACCCTTAACTTTTGTTTTGTTTCTTTTATTAATTATTGTCAGTTTTTGAGGGTCTAATTCAAAATCTCCAACTCTTTCCCTAAATTGTTCCAGAGCCACTACTATCCCCACAGACCCAATCTGTTCCAGATCTTTTCGGGAAATGTTTACAGTATAATTCCTTGGCATTATAGACATGAAACCAAATAATTTTAAGTACATGTTTAAGTTAAAACTTTATCTTTGATGTTGTGTCATGCTACTTTGCTGAAAGTGTTTATTCATTGTAGAAGTTTCCTGGTGGAGTGCATTCTGTAAAAAATCATATCAGTTGCAAATAAAAATAAGGTGACTTCTTTTTTCTGTTCTATCCCCTTGATCTCCTTCAGTTGTTTTACTGCTTTAGCTAAGACTTGTAAGTACTACATTGAATAGGTAGGGAGGGAATGGATAACCTTGTCTTTTTCCTGATTTTAGTGGAATTGCTTTGATTTTCTCTCCCTTTATGTTGATATTTGCTGCAGGCTTGCTATGTGAAGAAGTGTTGTATTATGTCATAGGCACTTTCTATATCTAATGATATGATCATCCACTTTTTGTCATTGGTGTGCTTATGTGGTGAATTTTATTTGTTGTTTTTATGTATGTAAAACATCCTTACATCTCTAAAATTAAGACTACTTGATCTGATGGTTAATCATTTTGATGTATTCATGGATTTGATTAGGAAGTATTTTATTGGGCATTTCTTTTCAGCAAGTTTTGGATGTCTTGCATATATATATATATATATATATATATATATATATTTGCATATACACAAATGTAGTAATAATCAAAAGAAAAGATTCTATCAGTTTGAGAGTGGCTCAGAAGAGGGTTTGCAGCGTGAAAAAAAATGAATATTAGAGGTAGGAAAATTGGGAGCAATATATTTATTTTTACTTAAAATATATTTTAGTTCATTTATATTCATAAGGGATATTGGTCTGTTTATTTATTTTTTTCTGGTTGAAACTTTGTGTGGTTTAGGTATCAGGACAACAGTGGCTTTATAAAAACAGAATTAGGAAATAAAGGATATTGTCATTAGTTCTTTAAGTATATGCCAGAATTATGCATTGAATCCAAACAACTCTGGGCATGTTGTTGGTTGAGGGAATTTAGTTATGGTTTATAGTTCATAAAGGGTTCTGGGTCATTTTGGATTGATTATTTCATCTTGTATTATCTTTGGCAGGTTATGTATAACAAAAGTTATTCCTTTTAAGTTTTTCAGTATGGTAGAGTACAGATTTCTAAAGCATGCCTTAATGATTATCGAGATTTCTTCTATGTATGTTAGAACATTTCCACTTTCATCTGAAATTTTTCTTTTATCTGGGTCTTTTCTCTCTGTCTTTCCTTTAATTTGTCTAAATGTTTATCAGTTTTATTGATTTTATTAACTACCTAACTCTTCATTTCATTGATTCTTTGTGGCATTTTTTATTGTGCCTTTTTTCATTTATTTCAGCCCTGAGTTTGATTATTTCTTGCTGGCTACCATTGTACATTATTTAGTTTTGTTTTTCTGAAGGTTTTGATGGGCTCTGAATTCAGTGATATGAAATCTCTCCAGTGATTGTGTGTAGGCCTGTAGTGTGATAACTTGTCTTTAGAACCATTTTGGTTCCATCACATTGGTTTGGGTCTATTGTAGTTTCATTGTCAATTACATATTAAAAAAAGAATTCAAAATTCCCTTCTTGATTTCCATCTTGACCCAATTTTTCTTCACCCATGAGTTATTAAATTTCCTAGAGTTCATAGACATTTTGTTGATTCAGGAGTTGTTAGAATGCAAATTAGAGATCAGAGTGTTATTTCAATTATGTTTAATATACTAAGTTATAATGAAATTATCCTTAAATATTACCAATAAATTCTAGACAGCACAATTTATTTAGCAAGCTTCTCTATAAAAGAAGATATGAAGAATAATTTGTTATGCAATAGGATGATTAGATGTACACTATATGAACATATGTGACACATTTTGTTATATTATTTTACAATCTTTGCTTATTTTTATTTAAATATTTATATATACATTTAAATAGTGGCGATTATTTCTATAGGATAAATTGTAGAGCTGTATTCATGAATTAAAAAAATCTATAGTCAAAAATTATTTACTGAACATTATCCCTTGAAAGTTAAAATGTTACCAGTTCAAAGTTTTTTCTTGATTCTTCTCAAAAGAAGGAATTAAGATAGAAAATGTTGTTGTTAGAGATTTCTAAGTGGGAGAAATCAGGTGGGAAGTGTGAAGGGAGAGAGTGGAGGACAGCTGAACAGAGTCTCAAGGGAGAAGGGGAGATGTGCAAACCTAGATCAGGGAAAGCTTCCTAGAGTCTGTGAGGGTGATCCCAGGGAGTATTCTACTAAAGGAAGGCACAGAGTCTGAACTCACCCGAATTTACCATTGGTAAAGTTTCCAGTGGAAGAAGTGAGTTACATTCAGTTTAAATGTTGGCCAACGAGGTCCCATGGATATCCCTAAGCAACTCAGACTGATCCTAGGACAGCAAGTCACCCTGTGAAACTGACAGCAGGACCCCCCCCCCCCTTTGCTGAGGACAGGTTGCAATCAGCTTATTGGATATAGAGGAATTGGAGCCTTCACTCCTACATTATAGTTTTTAGAGAAAATATTCTATAGGCTATGGGGAAAGAAACTGGAATACAAACCTATCCATAAAACTCTACATCTACAATATGTCCTGTCTGCAAAATGTGCTGGGGCAATGACTGTGTAGAACATGTGGAAATGGCCAAGCAAAGTTTGGTTTAACTTGAGGCCCACACCACAAAAGGGAGCTTATGAGCTACACTGCATAGATGTACAGGAACTAGAAACTAGATTGCCCAGAGATCAAATATGACTAGAAAAAAATCACTGAAATGATTCCTAATGATATGCTGCTATAGTCATACATTAGTACTTTGTCTATTTGTCATCAGAGAAGCTTCTTTTGCAGCAGATTGGAGCAGGTGCAGAGACCAATGGCTAGACATTATGCAGAGAGAGACAGAGAGAGAGACAGAGACAGAGAGACAGAGAGAGACAGAGAGAGACAGAGACAGAGAGAGAGACAGAGAGAGAGACAGAGAGAGAGAGTCTAAATGGAAGGTCTCCTTTGGTCTCTCCCCTCAGATTGGGGGACCTTGTAGAAGAGGGAAAGCAAGGCTGTAGGAGTAAGGGGATGGAGAACACCAGGGGAACATGGCCCACTGAATCAACTAAAGAGGGATAGCATGGGCTCCATGAGACTGAAAGGGCAAGCAGGAGTTCTGCATGTGTCTCGACCATGTCTTCTGTGTAAATGTTATAGATATCAACTTCATGCGTTTTGTGGGGTTACCAGTAATGGTTTCTTTATTAAGACCTGCTCTTTTATGAAGAGAAAATGGAGGGGAGTAGATGTGGAGGAAAGGGAAGGTGGTGGTGGCAGTTGGGAATAAAGGGGAAGAACTGTGGTTGGGACTTAGTAATAAATAAATTAAATTAGAATATAAGAAATTTGTCTTCTAGCCGGGCGGTGGTGGCGCATGCCTTTAATCTCAGCACTTGGGAGGCAGAGGCAGGCAGATTTCTGAGTTTGAGGCCAGCCTGGTCTACAGAGTGAGTTCCAGGACAGCCAGGACTACACAGAGAAACCCTGTCTCGAAAAAACAAAAAACAAAAAACAAAAACAAAAAAAAAAAAGAAATTTGTCTTCTGTAAAGAGATGGTTATGGGAGCCACAGTGAAAAGCAAATCCTTTGAGGAAAGCAGTCCAATAGCGTGCCATTGGGCTCATCAGCTATGCTCACATGAAGGGACATAAAGAGTGATGAAGAGCTGGGACAGGAAAGGGGCACACTTACAGTGACTGGAACCAGTGTCAGAAACTTTCATGAAATATATTGCTGACCAAACAGTTAATCCGGAATGGTTTTGTGGCTTGCTTTTCTTTTTGAGACTGGATCTCTTTACATACTGACTGTCCCGGAAATGACTACGGAGGCCCCGCTGGTCTCAGACTCACCATACTTTTCCTGCTTCTGCCTCTTGTGGTCTGGAATTAAGGGCCCCTGCCACTGTGTCTAGCAAAGAAAAACGGTATCAGGTTTGTGATCAATTATTCGTAAACACCATTTCTCTCAGACTAACCTAAGAAATGATTCTTTAATGAAGCAAGAAATACAGGCCGTATAGATAATCAAATCATATTGGTGGTTTAAAATCACAACGAAAGTCTTTCGATGTTTACTACACTCACTTAGCCATCACTTAATCCTGGGATAGATGTACACGGGAGTATGTTGCTGCCCTTGTCTTTAAACTACAGAAATAATAATGCTCTGCATTCTCAGAGTTCAAAGCAAGCGTAATATTAAATTAAGTAACTCCTTATCCATTTCATCCAAGTGGAAAGATGATACAATGTAAAAGATTTGAGCTTCGGTTCCTATTGCTTCCTGACAAATCCTCCTAGGTTTTGCTGCTTCTGTCACCAGAAAAAGAGTCTGTTTTGTTTGTTTTTGTAGTTTGTTTGTTCTTTTTTGTTTGTTTGTTTTAATTGTTTATTTTGAATAACCAGCATTTAACTCCCACCTTAGTGCTACACTGAGCTGTTTTCTTTTTTTGTGTTAAGGATGATGATATTTCTAAGATGAAGTGTTGACCACGAGGGCACTCACATCTGTCTTTAGTGAACCTCTAGCAGATTATTAATAGGGGTATTTAACAGAGACCTGGGTTCTTATTAATCAAAGTAGAATTCTTAGTCCAAAAGCTCTTTGGAAGAAGTTATCAATAAAGAATTTTATTGCAACATGAAATTGTGCCAGGCCATTAATATAAAACAAATACAGATAGCACTTACAGATTGAAATTGCAAGTGGATGGATGTCATTATGAGAAAATGGATTGAAAACTGCTGAATCTCAATAATCCAATTTTTCACATGCTGTAATTTACAATGGTGTCTTACACTTACAAGAGTGAACTGCAGTAAATTACAGATGGATAAAAAGCCTTTCCATCTGAATATTTTGAATTGTCATTCTTAATTGTGTTACCTTATTGCCTTGGGGGGGGG